>NW_004624807.1:2091419-2114099 GCF_000247695.1 Heterocephalus glaber
TGGAAGTCTGGGTTTGTGACTTGCTTAAATGTCTTCTCATTTTTATTTTTGGTACTGTCCTTGGTTTAGTTCCTGGGCTGATATTTTGAAGTTGTTTATTGTGAGTATCTTTCTTGATGTATTTAAAACCCTTATGGAATGATTGCTTCTCAGAGGTGTCTTCCAGATATAGCTGATCTTTAGGTTTTGAGTCTCTAATGACTCTGAGGGTATCTCATTTTCATTATACCAGGAAGGACAACTGTTTAGATCAATCACAACACCTTAGGCCAAGTGATACAATCAGCAACATTATAGCATCAAATACATCTTAGAGAATGACAATTTGTGGTAGTTATTAATCTATCATCTTTAAAAATGAAGGGCCTCCTTCAGGGTATGTCTCTGCTGCCACAATAGACAACGTAGGCAGCAGTGTACAGTTATAAGTCAATGAGTCTCAGTAAGCTAGTCCCAGACTTGTGAGATTCAGGCAGATTCCAGGTTCCGATGGGAGTTGATGATAAGTTGAGCTCCCTGTCCCTCCAACTTACCAATCATGGTGGTCTGGTGTGCCTTTATTGCAGAGATTCCCTTCACTTTTCCAGTGGGCTTGTTTTTATCAGGGAGACTGAGGCAGGGCCTCTCTCTGTTGTTCACTTGTGCTGCTCAGGACAATGGCTTTTATGTCCCCCTGTGCCTCTGCAGTATGTAACCAAGTAGCTGCACAGCCAAAAGGCAGGGGGGGAGGGGGGCTGTTGTTGGAGGCAACCGTGTGGACAAGCCGTTGGCTGGTGGGCGTGCCCGGGGGGGTCCTCCTCACCCTGTCCTGGTGGCAAGCTGGTGGAGCAAGCTGGAGGAAGTGGGTCCCAGTCAGCCTGCAACCACTGGGCCCCACTTGGCCCCGCCTGGCTCCGCTCTCTGTTTTTGTATTTTCTTTCTTAATATCTACTTGTATTACACTAAAATAAAAAAACCCCACTAGTATAGCTAAAATTAGGGAATCAGGTAGTGGGTATTGTTCAGCATGTGGAAATATCAGAAACGTCACACACTGGGTAGGATGAGAAAGTCATTCTAGAAAAGTCTGAACGCTCCTCAAATGATTCACTGAAGGGTGATATGTCCCAGCAATTTCACTTCTGGGTATACACTCGAGAGTATAAAAATCTGTACACTAGGGCTGGGGATTTAGCTCAGTGGCAGCCTTGCAAGTACAAGGTCCTGAGTTTGATCCCTGGTACCACACAAAAAAAAATAAAGCTGAAAATCTGTACACTAGTGTTCATTGATCATTACTCATAGTCAGCAAAAAGTTGAAATAAGCTGAATATTTATGATGGGTGAATGGATAAAGGAAATTTTGTACATATACGTATATTAACCTTAATAATTAAGATAGGATACATGAAACTTTAAAGTGTTATACTAAGTTAAATAGGCCAGACATGAAAGGAGAGGATGACAGTGTGGGAGTTTACATCTGTGAGGCACCGCACATGGTCAGATGCATTAAGACAGAAAGTAGAAGTCGTGCTTAGGGAGGCTGGCAGGGGTGGGAGTGGCTGGCTACTGTGCACTGTTTCACTTCAGGCGATGAAAAAGTTCTGGAGATCAAAGCGGTGATGATGCCACAGAGACATGATTGGGCTTAATGCCCGATGATTGACTTACCTAATGATACATTTTATGCTGTGTATATTTCATCACAAATTTTTAAAATTTAAAAATAGTAAAAAGAAATGAAGTATGGATTTGTGATATAACAGGGAGAAACTTTAAGACATTGTGCTAAGGTGAAAGAAGAGTCCCAAGCGCCCACACTATTTGGTTCCCTCCCTACGGAATGTCAGGATGGGGAGATCTACAGGGACAGCAGAGGGCTGCCGAGGGCTGCCGGAGGTCGGAGAGGGTTGGCAGCTGAAGGGCTGGCGCTTCTCTTCGAGGTGATGCAGATGTTCCAAACTGACTGTCGATGCTCGCACAAAACTGAGTGTGCACCAAGAACGCCAGCTGTGGCTCACGAGTGTCCCCCGGAGCGCATGTGTTGACGCCTCGACTGCAGCGCAACAGCATGGGGACTTGGGCCTCGGACGCCCAGCCCAGGGGCCGGGCACTCGGGGGAGCGCGGCTGTGCCCGCGGACGGTCCTCACAAGAGTGGGTTTGCTGGACAAGCAGGCCCAGGCCTCTCGTGCCCGCCTCGCTCACACTCACGAGTGCTCTCTTGCCCTTCAGCCCGTGCCAGGAATGGTGCACCGAGAAGCCTCAGGCCGGAGCTCGCTCACACACTGCTCTGCAAACCCCCGACGCTGCGGCTTCTCTTCCCGCGTCGAGAGACAGGAAGTAGGAGCTGCCCACTTCCGCCGGCAGAATGTCAATTCTGCCGCAATCCCCTGGTCCAGAGATGAAAGAGCCCAGGGTCGAGGGGAGGGACGGAGATTCCACCTCTCACTAGGAGCACTGGGGCCATGATTTAAAACTGCCATTCAGCGTCACAAGGAAGTGGCAGGACCCTGACTGACTTCGACTCATCAGGGTCAGCACCTGTGCCCGGAGGTGCGGTCGGTTCTCATCTCCCTCCGTGGAGAAGGAGTGTCTACAAGAGGAAAGCCTGGGAAGGGAGGCGGAGGCAGGAACTAATTCCTGCGTGACCGGCAGACACCGCAACGCTGGTGCGCCTGTTTTGGATGCAGCTTTCCTGCCTCCTTCTACAGAGCTGTGGAAAGAGTGGCCGCGCTCTCTGCAGACCGAGGAGAAGTGCACAGCACACGGCACACTGTCATCATCAGAGGGTCTGCACGCCGGCTCCAGGGGTCCTTCACAGTTACCCGCACGTAGCCGGGCCTATTAGCACGCAGGTACTTATTCCTGCACGTACATTTCCCTTTCAGTTGGTTAAAATGCTAAGCCCTGCTCGTGTGTGTTCAGATTTCTAGCCTGGACAATATGCAGGGTACAATGCAGCCCCGGGCCTGTTTGGCACGAGGGACCAGTTGCGTGGAAGACTGCTCTGCAGCAGATGGTTCAGAATGACTTGCGTGCGTTGCATCCGTTGTGCACTTGATTTCTCTTATCATCCTTAGGCTCTGTGAGGGTCTACGACCTGGCCCCTTCGCGTGTGCGGTTGAGGACAGGGCTCCGCTCTGTGGCTCCCCTGCCACCACTGGTCTGGCAGGAGCCTGAGCCGGGGGAACCAAGCGGTAAACACACAGACGGCTGCGCTGCTGCCCAGGGCTCGGGGACCTGACAGACTGTGCAACAGAAACCATGGGGAGCATGGGGCGTGGGTAAAGAAGCACAGGTGAAGGTACGCAAACAAAACTCCAGCTGCGTGAAACGTGCAGCCTAGACTTTCATAGCACTATTTTAAGGCCTTTCCCAAGACTCCCGTAATATCGCCTGAGTTTAAGCAAAGCGTGAGGATTCATCACCATACCTGGGATCTGAGACTTCTTTCCAAACACTCATCTATCTAAAGTGACATATTACATATTTCTCATCCTGAATTTTTCAGATAACCAAACTTCTAGTAATTAGAGACTTAGTTGTCTAATATCTCTAAAACAAAATGTAATTATAGCTTATAATGATATTAAAATAAAACAAAAACATTTTCCCTTGAAATATCTCCCACAGGTTTTATTCTGTGCTTGAAGTCATATAATTTATTGCAGAATATTTTGTTTTCTTCATATAAATTTCCTCTTATTAAAAACTAATTGACTACTGTTTCGAAGCAGCAGGATATAATTCTAATGGCACTTATGACTACAAAGATAATTAGTCCAGAAGCGGCAAAACCACTGAGCTAAATCCCCAGCCCAAGTTAAAGCTTTGAAAAACCCAAGTGGCAGCTTCTTAGAATATATTATGGGAGATGACTATTTTTTCCCATTAGTCATTTTAGGATTTAAATAATGTAAATCAATTCCTTCTCTCCAAAAGTCATCATTTTATATAATGTGAGTGGAAGAGAAGTTGCAATTTCATACATTATTTTCCTTTTATTTACAGAATTACAGGGAGAGGAAAAGAAAAATAAATGCAGATTCTGAGCAGCCATGTGGCACATGTAGTCTGAACTGACCTTGGGGCTGCAAGGCAATTTGACTTGTTAAAGTTCAAAAGTGGGTGAAAACACAGAACAACAAAAATACCCTGGGAATGCTCCTGGGGTTGCTAACCTGCTGTCTCTGCATTCGGCTATTTTCAGAAGTTGTGTCCTGCCCAGTGTTTTCATTTTCTTCAGGGTTGATGGAAATGGAAATTATGCCTGTTCCTGTAGCTCCAGTTTTTCTCAGCCCTGCTCCATCACAAGCCCAGCCGTGGTGTTCTTCGGAGTCTGCAGAGCCTGGAGCCAGGCATCCCTAATTTCAGCTGACAGACGGAGGTGCCTGGGAAAAGACCGTGGGGTGTTACCAATGCAGCTTTCTTGGGAGAACTGGGGAGACATGGCTGAAAAGGCTGGGGTGGAAGTGACCCACCATGAAGCAGCCCTGCAGCTTCTGCCTGGAGCCCAAATTAAAGCCAGGGCATTGACTTCCTATCCCTCATCCATCCACTCATGGGCCATGCACAGATTCACCCTGGGGTGGGGCGAGTCGGCAGGAAGGTGGGTGCTCTGGTCCTACATAAGCACCCAAGTGGAGCTCAGTGTCACTCAGTGCATTTCCTCCTTCCATCCCTCGTTCCCTTGCCTCCCGGACTAAGTTCCTCCTGGAAACAGATTCTCTGGAATTTCTACCCAGGTGCAGAGTCATCAACTAGGTGCCTGAGATGGTAAAAGAGAACTGGAAGGTATTGTGAAGTTAGTGACGGGAGGAGACTCGCACCCCTAGGGCTGAGGGACCAACCGGAAGAGGTCAGATGACCGAGTCCTGGAACTTAAGAGGAGTGAGAGGCATGGGAGGAAGGACTGGTGGAGCTGACACCCCGACTTCTCAAAGGGGGCACAGCTGGCTGATGCTGGAGTTGCCAAGGATTCCCAAGCATTTGACTAGTTAAAGTTCAAAAGCATTAGAGAAACCGAAGACTGAATTCAGCTGCTTCCGTGCGAGAGGCTGCCAGGTGACGCTCAAGGAACTTAAGCAGAGAGGAAGGCCGAGGGAAGCAGACAGGAAGTCTCTTGAATCTGCTCCTTCTTGTGCCCCTATTGACAGAGCCAGCACAGGGCCAGGTGGCAGAACAGAATGTAGTTTTCAGAGTCCTGCCTTGCCTTAGTTACTTTTCTCATTGCTGAGACAAAATACCCAACACCCAAAGTTAAAAGAGGAAAGATTTATTTGGTTCACAGGTTGTAGAGGTTTCAGTCAACAGTCGGCTGGCACCAAGGCAGGGTGGCATGGCAGAGGGCATCGCAGAGGAGAAACAGCTCATGGTGTGAAAGGTGGAAGGCAGGAGGCAGCAAAAGCAGCAAGTGACAGCAGCAGCCCTCTTTCTGTCCCTTACATTCTGGTAGTGCTCACACCCAGGGAGGGGCAGCCTTCATTCTAGAGCCACACTGTGAATCGATCCCAGCATCACATCCTTGATCCCAGCATCACATACCTTAGATCTAGCCACCCCCAAAAGCCCCACCTATGGCTGTATGAGACTTCAGGGGACATCTAGACACAGCCCTAACACGGCTCCAGTATCACAGCGCAGAATATAAAGTCATGGGCTTGGGGCTAAAAGACCATGACTTAGCAGCAACACAGAAATGCCCCGGGTGGGATAGAAGGCTGACTGAACAGTCAGACTCAGAATACACTTCTGCTCTTTTGTGTACTGGTTATGTGACTTCCGTGGTGATTTTCATTTTCTGTGTCTATTTCCACATCTATAAAATGGAGTTAACATTGGTTTCATTGGGTTGTTTGGAGAGAGGAAATATATAAGACTCATAGCAGTTTGCCTATTGCTCAGTAAATGAGTTACAACAACTGTTGGCAGGAAAACTGAAGGTACCAGAGGCATGGAAGACAGTGGTAGCATAGGTTTAGTTTTATAGTTCTGTGAACTACACAAACAGCAATGAGACTAAAAACAACTGGTTAGATAGATGTAAGAGGCTTTTTTTTTTAAGTTGCTTTTCTTTTCCAGCTCACACACAATTTTGTTCATCATGATTGGTTTTTTTGTTGTTGTTTGTTTTTTTGGTACCAAGGATCGAACTTGGGTCCTTGTGCTTGAGAGGCAGGTGGCAGAATCATTGATCTAAATCCCCGGCCTTGTAGGAGGCTTTTGAAAGAGAGATTCAAAACCCTCAGTGACTGTGTACTCTGTTGGTTCCTGTGGGAGATGAAAGAAAGAGAAATCTTTGGTGGAAACACTATTCAAATGGAAATTCCCATATCAGTGTAATTTTGTAACTCCATTAAAACTTTCAAGTGGCTCTGTGGCAGCCTGAAGCAATGACTCTAGTAATCAAAGAAATGCATATTAAACCATTTTGAGGTACTGTTTTAAACATACTAAGTCATCACTGATTCACTAGGAACCTATTTTTGATAGACGTAATGAAGGTAGTGGTGATTCTGGTAAACAGGGACTGGTGTCTGGTTGGCATGGTAAATTTATAGAGCTCTTTTTTTAAAAATTGTTAGGTGCAGCACTTGCATGCTTGGGTATTTAGCCCAGGAAAATGAAGGCTTGCGTTCACACAAAAACCTTCCCCGTGTTCATAGTAGCTTTATTTGTATGGCCAGAATCGGAAGCAACCAGAACACTCCTAACTGGTGAATGGCTAAACAAACCACGTATGGCCGGCCCAGCATAGCTGGGCTTCAGAAGGAAAGAGGAACAAGCTACTGATGGAGCGGCTTGGCTGGATTTCAAGGGCCAAGATTCAGGGGAAACCTGAAGGGACACTCCAGCTCCGTTTGCTTTTGCTTGCCTATTTTCAGTTGTCTTTAAAAATTAGGAATTTGAGGGCCGGGAATGTAGCTCAGTGGTTCTGCTGCCTGTCTCAAAAGCGCAAGGTCCCGAGTTCCATCCCCAGTACCAAAAAAAAAAAAAAATCAGGAATTTGGGAGGTCGGCATCCCCATCGATCATGGCGCTCCCACCAGCTGTGCTGTAGCTGGCACCTCTGAGGTGGGTCATGCTAATGGTTGCCTGGGTGACTGCAAGGACTGGAAGGGCCACTTTTGGTGAAAACATTGGCTTCACCCAGGCCTGTAGCCAGTGTCTGAGGAGCAACTTTTTGACCTCAGGGAAAAACGCTCCACCCTCAGATCTCGCTAACACTGTGCATTGCAGGGCAGGTGTCCGGCAAACAGTCATGAAGCCTGATCACACAGGTGCAGACCAAAGATAACATCACACCCGCCCCTCCAGGCCCTCTGCTTCTTTATCCTTAAGTAACCATCAGCCCTACCCTTGGGGACATGGATTTGGGACCTGGTGTCTCATCTCCATGCTTGGCTGCCTTACAAATCTTTCTCTTTTGCAAATAACATAAGCAAAATCAAACTAAACAGACAGAAATAAACCCCAATATTAATTACCCAAAGTGGTTTAAATGCTTATTGCTTTTGACTTGGTAGTTTAAACACTGGAATTCATGGGAAGAAGTCAGCAATGTGATACTTCTATGACCTACACAGTAATCTTGGTGGCATCTGCTACAGGTCCCATGAAGCGTCCTTCCATACTCCAGACATTCTGGCTTGACCCAAAATGCTATGTTTTTTGTATTCTCATTCTTAGACAGTTTATGGCTGTGTCCAGATGTCCCCCAAAGCCACATGCAGTCGTGAGGTGGGGCTGAATCTGGAATGTATGGGCTAAAGGAATAAAGGGCCTGTGATTGCTAAACCGTGTGAGTGACTGGTTTGGCACTGCCCTAACCCCAGTCTGGATGGATGAAAGGGGCAGAAAGACGCTGTTAAGGTCTCTGGTTGCTTTTGCTGCCCTTTGCTGCCGTGAACTGTTGCCCCTCTGCCACCCTGCCTTGAAGCCAGGCGATTATGGACTGAACGTCTACACACTGCGAGCCAAATAAACCGCTTCCCCTTTAACTTTGGGTGTCGGGTATCTTGTCTCAGCAGTGAGAGGAAAACAACTAACACGGACACTGTGCTGAGTATGGGTCTCCACCCAGTCTCTACCAGCGGGTGCCCACCTTCCCGCTCCCTGGCTATGGAGCTGCAGCTCTCAAGTCTCCTGTGTTCCCTCAGGTCCATGGCCCACTCTCCCAGCAGCAGCACGATGGACCCACTCAGCAGCCCTGACTCAGACTGAAGCCCACGGCCCTCGCCCCGGCTTGCTCTGGGCCCCCTTCCTTCTGCCCGAGGTGCCTCCTCTGCTTTTCACCCCCGCCCCAGCACTGCGGCTTTGGCAGCTCCCAGGTCCACCAGGCTCCGCACAGCACAGGAGCCTCTAATCCATGGAGACGTCCCCTCAGCGGCTGGTGACACAAAAAAGTAGGGCGAAGGAGTAGAAAGGTGCGATGTCATTTGGCGCGGCCCAAGTAACGCCACGAAAGATGCCCACATATACACCTTCCGTGTCCTGTCTCTTCATCCACCAGGCCTTCTCCTTCATCTCCAGACTGTCAGAGAAGCCCTGTTTCTGAGTCCCCTCCTTTCGTTCAATATTGCACATGCCTTTAGGGTAGCACTTCTTTCTTTGCTGAAGGACTGTTTCCATGGTTTTGTCCCTGTCTGTTCTCTGAGCAGTCCCACGGTGGCATACCATAGGTTCTCAGTAAGTGCTTGCTGAGTGTCTGTTGAATGACTTTATCTCATTGTGCTGCTGTAACACTCAGTCCGCTTCCAGCGTAGAATAAGTGACAGTTCTGAAGTCCAAGAATCCTGATTCAAAAGCCCTTGTGTACTGAGCAATGCAACCAACAGGTAGGCAGATGGGAAGGTTGTAGAGGATGACGCCAGCTGATGCAGATTGCACAGGTGGGTAGGCGGCTGTAGTAGGCAGTAAAACTGCCGTGGTGGAGTTTGCTCTTCAGGTGCCTCGGCACCAGATTCCTGTGGTTCATTGCTTTCAGCGGCCTAGCTGCGGGTCCACACTTCACTCCAGCAGAATTGCAGCGAGTCCCGTGAGCCCATGTACGCTGGTGTCGGTTTAATGCTAAGATGCACAGTATAATGTTGAAGAAGTAAGCTGACCTTCCCCTTGGGAGGACCTTGAACACCAGGCCAGACTCTGATGGGGCCGGACTGTGGCTCAGTGTGGCTCACCTGGCATGTGTAAGGCCCTGGGCTCATCCCCACCACTGGCAAATATTATCCTTTAAAACAAATCTTGCTTAACTGCAGATGATGGTGCACTCCTGTAATCCCACTCAGGAGGCTGAGGCAGGTGGATCGCAGGTTCACCTCCAGCCTGGGCTGCAGAGTGAGACCCTGCCTCCAAAAGCAACTGAGTTTGAGGAGTCAGGTCTGGCTTGCATTGTTGGCCCTGCACTGAGGGCGGGAAGCGTGGGCCAGAGCCAGCGGAAGAGCAGTGGGGAGGGTCAGAGAACAGAGAAGCTGCGCTTTGAATAGAAGTAGGCCACAGCTTCCCGCAAGGCGGATGGGGAAAGTGCAGGGTTGGTAGGAAAGGAGCAGACACGGAGGTGAGGCAGGAGGCTGAGAGGTACAGTTAGGGCCTCCCTCGCCTTTTCCAGCAGAGGGGAGCTGGGGAAAGAGCGCAGAGTTTCCTCCCAGGCAGAGCGGGGAGCTGAGGGTCATCTGGAGTCAGTGCTACTTGTGGTTTTAAAATACAGATTGATTGACTGATGATTGATTTTAATAGACAGGATTTTTCTATGTTGCCCAGGTTGCCCCAAACTTCTGGGCTAAGTGATCACCCTGCCTCAGCCTCCCGACTAGCTGGGACTACACGTACACACCACCATGCCCGGGTATGGCTTGTGATCTTTATCCAGCAAGAGCTGCCAGCTCCACACACAACCCAGAGGCGCTGCTTTAGAGAAAACCCGAAGGAAAGCAAAGGGCTGAGCCGCGCCCAGAGGCGACCAGACTGCGTCTTCCGTCTTCCTACCTCGCGGAAGCGCCTCTTGGGATGTGTTCTCGGTTTTTAGTACCGAGGATTAAACCCAGGGCCTTGGCACTGGGCCCCTCCCCCAGCCCTTTTTATTTTGTATTTTGAGACAGAGTCTCACTAAGTCACTTAAGGGCCCAGGTTGGGCTCAAACCCACAACCCTCCAGTCTCCACCTCCCAGAGTGCTAGGACTGAAGGCGTGTGCCACCACGCCTGCCTTGGTGGGCCGCTTGATCTTGTGTCCTGTCAACCATTTGGCAAAGAAGGACTGAGCCCTGTATTCGGCATTCATTCGTCCACTCCACTGGAGTCTGCAGGCCCAAGCGCCAGCCCGAACGGGCGAATGAATCACCTTAGCGAGGAAGGAAGGGCTGCGATCCCTCGACTTCACTCCGGGTGGGGAAGTGACAGGCCAGCGGTCACCAGGCCCTGACTCGGGCTGTGAAGGGACTGGACGGCGACGGGTCCAGGACGCAGCAAGCGCGGCCGGCCCAGGAGGAGGCTGACTGGGAAGCGTAACCTGGCTGAGGTACAAGAGAGGGGCGCTGAGGAGCCTCGTGTTCTTCAGGGCTCTGCCCGCCCTGCCCCAGCGGCTGGGAGCTCAGTCCCGAGCAGACTGATGTCGGCTGAATCTGACTCTTTCAAGCATGTATTTTGGCATCTTACAGGTCCAGTCTGAAAGAATTTTTTGTTTTTTGCATATTTTGCTTTTCTTTCCACTGCTGGGGATTAAACTCAGAGCCTTCACACTGAGCTACATCCTCAGCATTTTAAAAAAATTGTTATTTTTAATACTGAGACAGAGTCTTCACTAAATTCCTGAGTTCTTCATCCTGGGTTGGAACTTGAGATTCCCCTGCCTCAGCCTCACAGAGTGCTAGGGTTACGAGCACGTGCCACCATGCCTGGCTTGTTGGGGTTTTGGGTTGGGTGGTGCTGAAGAGTTATGTAAGCATAATCCCTTTGTACGTCTACTCATCAAAGTTATCAGAATGGGATTCTGAAAAAAGAAGGAAATTAAACTGGGCATGGTGGCACACACCTATCATCCCAGCACTCAAGAGGCTGAGCCAGGAGGATTGCCTGAGTTCGACGCCAGCCTCAACTACATAGCGAGGCTCTGTTTCAAAAAAAAAAGTTTGATGATTTGCTTAACTGTGCTAGAATATATGGTCCATGGAGCTGTGAAAATGGCCCTTCAAAATTCTCGTCTGGTGGTTCAGGCAAACAGTACTCGGCGATCTCAGAAGGGTTTCGCAGATGTTGCTCCAGTCCAGGATGTGCCGAGGGGCCCGGGCCTGGCCCCGCAGGAGAACTCTGAGCCGCAGTAGTTGTCTCTGCCGAGCAGCAGAGGAGGTCGGCTCAGAGCGAGAGGCGAGAGTCACCGCGCCACGGCTGACGGGGCAGGAAGGAGCCTTGCGCCACAGAACACGAGCAGCCCCCGGAACTGAGAGCAGCGCCCCCCAAGCCGGGAGGGAAGAGGGACCGCCGTCCTCCAGCCACGAAGTGACGCTGCCAGCAGCCAGAGCGAGGCTGGAAGCAGACTCCCCACGCCTCCAGGAAAGAGCCTGCTGGCACACACGCCAGGGTGGCCCTGCCCGACTCTGTCCAGAGTCCAGGAGAACAAAGCAGACCTCCGGCCCACAGAACTGTGAGCTGACAAATGAACACTGCTGTAAGCCTACTAGTTTGCCACATTTATCATGCAGTAACAGAAAACAAGCTCAGAGCGCACAGCTGAGCATCAGTACAGCCGGATCAAAACCCGCCTTTGTGGATGGGTCATCCGGTCAACAGTGGGCGAATGAGCTGGACAGACACTGCTCAGAAAAGCTCAGACGGATGCTCACCGTCTCTCTCATCACCAAGGAAATGCAGATCAAAACTACATTGCGATTCCATCTCATCCCAGTCGGAACGGCCATCATCAAGAAAACAAAATAACCGATGCTGGTGAGAGTGCAAGGGGAAAAGAGACCTCGTACACAGTTGGGGGGAGTGTAAATTAGCACAGCCACCATGGAAAAAGTGTTGAGCCTCGAAAAACTAAAAACAAACCTAGTGCAATCCTGCTGTGGAGTCTAGAAAAGCGCAAATACACAACATTCAAGTGGAGCGGGGAAGTTAGGGAAGGAGTGGGCAGTGGAGAGGAGTCAGGCAGTGTCATAGGTAGCGCGGATGCAACCAAAGCATGTCATGTGTCTGACTGTATGAAAAGTCACAATAAAACCTGTTATACAATTAATATATGCTAGTTACAATCTTTAAGTCTGATTTTAAGTGGCCGAGAAGATAAAGCTCTCATCCCAGCCACCTTCGACATGTCTGCATAAAGGGAGAATTTTTTTGTTATGTGGCCAGTGGTGTTGATTAACTAAAACTGCAAATCTGAAACATCCGAGTCCTGTTTCTAAAAAACATCTGTGGCAAAGTTTTAAGCTACTTTGCTAAAAGCAAAACGCATGAGTCAGAGCCAGCACAGTGGCATATGTCTATAGTCCTAGCACTCAGGAAGCTGAGGCAGGAGGGTCACAAGTTACTGTAGCCCAGCCTGCATAACTTGGCAACTTAGATCTTGTCTCAAAACGAGAAAGGCCTGCTCACAAGTGCAAGGTCCCTAGTTTGATCCCCGGTACCAAAACAAACAAACACAACCTGTTCACAGGACTAATGGCAGAAAACTTCCCTAGCAAAAAAAAAACTAATTTGACATACAGATAAGTGAGGCATATAGAATTCCAATTAGCCACGATCAAAAAAACTACCCAGGCATATAATAGTCAAGATTCCAGAAATTCAACAAAAGAACAGAATATTATAAGCTGTTAGCCCAAATGCCCAACAGATGAATGGATAAAGATGTAATTTTCTATACACTGGAGTACTACTCTGCTATAAAGAAGGGTGATCTTGAGACATTTACAGCTAAATGGATGCACCTTGAGATGATATGCTTAAGTGAAATGAATGGGATACACATGTTTAAACACTGAATTGCGTGAGAAACCGAAAGTGGAAATAAGGACTAAAATGTATACTAGATATTGGGAAATGGGAAGAAAATGTTCAAACAGGAAGGGGAACAAGGGAGGGGGGAGGGGCAAAGGAAGGAAGGGGCAAGAGAAAAAAAGTAAAACTAGAAGGAAAAATGGAAAGAAAGCTTCCGTACACAGGGAGGGAGCGGGTTGTGGGGAGGGGCCAGTGGGGGAGAAAGAGGGGGATGTACCACGTGCAGGCGTGCATTCCCTGTGATGCGTGCTATCGGTATGTATGCCTAAGATGTGCCAACATGAAAAAGGCCTGGGGGGGAGGTCAGGGTGAAGGCCCTGGGTTCAATCCCCAGTAGTGCCGCACACGTACACGCATGCACACACACACACACACACACACACACGGAATGCACACAGGAATCCAAAAGCCATGTCCAGCATCACTGTTTAAAATATTTAGTGTCATCTTTATCTCGTGTTATAAGGATAACCGTAACTGGTACTAAATACCCCCGAGGGTTAAAGGCCTGAAGGAAATGAAGAATTTGCCAAGCTTTGGAGTGAGGGCTGCAGGCAGGCAGAGCTGCTTCCTGCCCTTAATAAATGGAGATGGATGTGACGTGCGATCGTTTAATATGCCTGCGATGAACTCCCTCTTGGCATCTGGTAGGCGTCCTCCTTTTTATTCATTAGATTTCTCCTCAGATTCATTCATCTCCAAGCCCTCAGAGCCAGCGAAGCACACCTGAAGCCAAACGGAAGTTCTGAGCAGCAAGGCCTCGCTGATCTGGGAGCAAACGGTCACTGTTCAGAAGAGCCAGGCAGCCCAAAGGGGTCTGAGCCACGCTGCAGAGCCTAGATGCTCAGAGGAAATACAAGCAAGTCTGCCGGTTGGGGTCTTGTCAGAAGCAATTTGCTAATGGAATAGGCTGTTTCTGACAAAATTAGAAAAGCAGTTCTTGGGGGCAAATCACCCCAAGTGTTTCCATCCTCCTACTTTGTCAACTGCAGAATGAATCGACTGTTAACGCAGGCCATCCCCGAGGCTTAAATCATGGCCAGCACCTCAGCTGACCCACTAAGATGAAGCTTCTGACCTGGCAGTGAAGCCAGGGTTTCAAGCCCTGAAATTCTTTCCTTTCCCCCTCGGGATCCTATTAGATAATGCTGCACACAAGGGAACCATCAGACAAAACTGTGCATTTTGGTTTTACTCACGGGGTGGCAGGTGCTCCATAGCACCCGCACTGTGCAGAGCCCAATGCGGCTGGCAATAGTCAGCCGCTTGGAACGGTGCCCACCGGGCTCTCCCCTCTGCGCTGGCGTCTGGGCTGTGGCGGGCAGGAGCCCCTGGGAGGCAGGGTGAGCTCTGCAGTCCTGAAGGCACCTGCTGCCAGGCTGGTCAGCCCTCCTGGGTTAGGGACACAGGACACAGGACAGGGACGGGCCTCTGTCTTACCCAGAAGGGAAGCAGATGTGGAGCAGGTGGCCTTTTGAGATAATGGCACTGCCCACTACAAAAAGGCAGGAATTTTCCTGTTGGGGAGGAATGGGTGGATGAAGGAGACCTGAGTTGGTGGAAGATCCCTCCACCAGAGGGAAGAGGGGACGGAGGGAGGGCAACACGAAGTCTCTGGCCACCTGAAGATGTTGTTAACTCTTTGGACAGGACATGAAATCAATTTTGTTTCAGCATTTCAGAAAGCTCTGAGCCCAGGATTCTCAGTAAATTGATAGACCAAGGAGATAACTTCCTCACCTTGGCCAGGTGTTTAAGTTTTTTCACCGACAGAATCTAAAGCAGGTTGGAAATTTGGTGTATGGAGGAAGATTCCACTATTTATAGGCCATGTGGAAAATACTCCCATCTTAAGAGTCTGTTCCTTCAACCATAAATGGAGCCAACTGGCCTGCCTTAAAGAGCTGCTGGGAGATGGATGAATGTACTAGGCTTGTGATAAATGCCATTGCTAACAGCTCCTGCAGCTTTTGTGGGTGTGGATACTGATAGAATAAAAGGAGTAGAACATGCATATTTAGGTTAACTGGAAAGGAAAAACAATCCTGGCCAAAGAGTAAGACCATGGTCCCTGTGTCCAGATTTGAAAATAAACTCTTAGTCAGAGCTGTAGATCTCTTTATCTATGTGTACAGTGTACATAAGAGGGCTGCTGCTTTGCTCTAATCAAATGCCAAATCCCAAACATATTATTTAATGTGTACCAGGCACTTTGGTAAAGCAACTATGTACATTACTTTGTTGCTTGTAGATGTATAACATGTATGAAGACTCAGAAAACACTTGTTGATGAGTTGAATAAATGATCCTAATAACTTCATAAAGTTAGAATCGGAGTATGATTTTCCCTCTTCTGTAAATGCAGGGATGAAGGTAGACACAGTCACTGTGGAGTCCAAGGTGCTGACTGGTGTTAGAACTAGGATGGAAACCAGTCCCCGTGACTTCAGAACAGTGCATTGCTGTGTTATGCTGCTGCATGTGCATGAGCATGTGTGCGCGCACACACACACACACACACACGTGTGCATGTCAGCCTGTTCGTGTGACAAAAACCCCTGACGTACACCTGTCTCTCTATGAATCTCTACTATC
Source organism: Heterocephalus glaber (assembly GCF_000247695.1). Next base: position 2,106,991 of record NW_004624807.1, read on the forward strand.
AGGAAAGGCTCTCCCCATGCTGTTAGTTTGCTAGTTTGTTTGCTGTTGTCATCTGTTTGTTTGTTTGTGTGACATTACTGGGCACTGAGCTATATCCCCAGTCCCTATTTATTTATTTATTATTTTTTGAGGCAGGATCTCCCTAAGTCACTAAGCCCAGGGTGGCCTTGCAGGTGAGCCCCACCCCGGGGCTGTTCTGGTTTTTGTATGTTTGGTTTTTGCTTCTGTGGAGTTTAGCCGGACAGGAAAACAGATAAGCGTTCCGTGGGGGATCGAGAAATGCGGCCCCAACATCATCCACCTGGCCCATCTGGGTAAGCGCTGACTGCGGCAGGCTTACAGGCGACGCACCCATCTGTACACACGGAGTCTCCAAGGGTCCCGGATCGGTGGGAGGAGTGAAACAGGTGACGGATGTGCACCACTGGAGGTGGGAAGCTCTGAGTTCCTCTCGGAAGACGCGCAGGAGCTCTGAGGAGGGGAGACTGCAGCTCCCAGGAAGGTGAGCATGCGCGTGCTGAGCCAACCACGGTGGGCTGGCCGGCCGGTGCTGGGACCGGGATGTGCATTCACCCAGGCAGTGCTGGGAGGGGAGGTGCTGCCCTGACCACCGGGCAGGAGTGGGCAGGGAAGGCCACCAAGGCCAGGCTGCGTCCACCCTGCAGGGCAGGGCGCGGGGAGCTATGCCCATCTGCCAGCCAGTGAACCAGGCTTGAGGAACCTGCTGGGGTCAGCCCTGGGCCCACGGTGTCGGGTCCTCATCTATAAAGTGGGGCCGAGGCCGAGAACCCAAACAGGCCTCTCAGTGACGTGCCGGACCCTGAGGAAAGTTAGGAGTGGGGGACTGAGGCGGGGTGGACTGTGGGTTCAGAGAGAGACACTGAAGCCACACAGAAGGAGTGTGGGGCAGCGGTGCTGGAGGGACAGCAGGCGTGGGCCGGGCCAGGAGCTCGGTGCCTTTGCGTGGCTCTCACCCCCGTGCATTCTCTCCCTTCTTTCTTTTTCTCTTTTCCTTTCTGATCTTTTTTATCCTTCCTGCTTTTTCTTTTTCCCAACTGAGTTAAAATATGCAGAAGCTTTTTGAAACTGAAAAGCTATAAAAAGATACAGGACTATTATTACTATTCTCTTTCCTCTGTATCAGTAGCTCTCAGCTGGGGACAAATCTGCCTCCTGGGGACATCTGACAGTGAGGAAAGGCACTTCTGGCCATACCCCTGGAAAGGGGTGATACTGGCATCGAGTGGGCGCACACCACAGCCCCTCAACACAAAGACTTGTCCCACCAAGCATCAACAGCTCCGAGCTCAGAGCTGGACTGCACCGAGGCCTGCAGGGGCCACTGCTGAGTAGTTCCCTGTGGCTCCGCCTTGGGCAGGCTGGGCAAGCAAGCCTGCAGCAAGGGCTGGAAGCATCTGGGAATCTGAAGTTTTTACAGTGAGTTGTTCTGCAGATGCAAATACGGTAACGGACACCGACTTTTCTAAGTACTTCCTGTTCATTAACATCCTTTTCCCAACCACCCCTTTAGGCAGGACTAACAAGTTCACACAGCAAGTAGGTGGCCAACCAGGAATCAAAGCAGAGACAACCGAGCCACAGCCTGCAACCCTTCTCTGGGGTCCGCAGCAAAGATGAGGCCCCGGGGTCACCAGGCTGGCCTATTTCCTTCATGGCTTTCTGCAGAGGCCTGAGTTACAGTACTCCGTTTATCCTTTCTCATTAAGGCCTGCTTGTCTTAAGCTACTTAATCTCACGATGACTCTTCTGTGGTTACAGAATAGAGACGATTCCCTCTACAAAGAGAATTGATGACTACAGAATCTAATTTCGCCTCAATAGCAAGATAAGATAACTGTTTGTGCCTCAGTTTCCTCATCTATACAATGGAAATATTAACCACACTGCAGGGCTTTTAAATGAGGGCTAGATGAGATAATGCAGTGCTCTTCAACACACAGCCCGTAACATGTGCTAGTCTTTGAAGACTTGCTTCTGGAGAAAGAAGGTGTTGTGGCTGTGTCTAGAAGTCCCCCAAAGCCACATGCAGTCTTGTTCAGAGGTGGCTGAATCTGGAAGGTGTGACGCTGGGGTCAAGCGCCTGTGATTACTAAACCACGACACATGAGTGACTGGCTTGGCACCGCCCTGACCCCAGTCTGGATGGATGAAAGGGGCAGAGAGACGCCGTTAAGGTCTCTGGTTGCTTTTGCTGCCCTTTGCTGCCGTGAACTGTTGCCCCTCTGCCACCCTGCCTTGGAGCCAGGCGATTATGGACTGAACCTCTACACACCGCAAGCCAAATAAACCACTTCCCCCTTAACTTTGCGTGTTGTGTATCTCGTCTCAGCAACGAGAGAAAAGTAAGACAGAAGGATAGCAATTAAGAGTGTGCATTCAAATTTACAGCAACTTGCCAGAGTAACTTTATGTCTTAAATCTAGTAATGGCAATTGAGCTTCAATTTTCTTTTCAGTTTTCACTTTTCTAGTCATTGATCTTTGTTGAATTTTACAAAAGCGTTTATGACTGACTGATTGGAAATGTAAAACTACTGGTTCATCACTGCAGAGAGCCCGAGACACGCTGAGCTAATGTATGCAGAACACCTACCACAGCACCTGGCGTTGGGTGCTTTGTGAATGCCAGCTAACAATAACAATGGCCCTGTACCTAACAAAATGGGTCCTGTCTCAAAGATGGATGTTCTGAGATTTCTCTTCTGTGTCACTTTAAGTTCATCTTCAACCCTATGAAATCTTTCCTACAGTGGGAGCCATGAGGGGAAGTGCCGCTCTACTCCTCACCATGTGTCATATATTATCAGACCCTAAACGTGTTAACAGCCCGTGTCTGCCACTGGTCCGGGAGAATAACGAGCGCAGCGCGCAGCGCGCAGCGCGCAGCACGCAGCACGCAGCGCAGCGCAGCGCAGCTAAGCCGATGTGCTCTGAAGGGTGAGGCGGCCTTTCCCCCACCCCCGCTGCTGAGGTAGCCTCCCGGGGAGGGCCAGCGCCCCCGTCCTAAGGAACTGCGCCACCGCACAGCCCAGGAATTTGGATCAGCCCCGTTATTCCTCAGTGACCTTCAGCAAAGCTCATATTTCAAATGAGACAAACTCGTGGGCAACGGGGGTATCCGTATCCATGGTGCCATCTTTCTTGGCGGGTAGATAACAGGGCCAGCTGAGGAAGGAGGACAGCCTGGCCCAGGCAGGAGCCCTGCAGCTCCCCGGACTGCCCAGTTCCCTGCCTCCCTCTGACCTACTCCAGGAAACCTACTTTCTCTCCTCTCTCGGACCCAGAGCACCAGACCCGGATCCTCCTTCCTGAAATCCCAGTTAAGACTCTTTTGAGACTTGCACTGTTCGTCAAGGTGACCAAAAGCACAGCGGCACATCAGATTCAGCGCAGAGGGAGGGCTGGCGGTCTTCCTGGAGACCCGCAAGCCAATGAACCACTCTGGGCCTTGGAGAAGCGCAGGGCTCACTGCTCCCTCCCGGGAGGGCCTCCTCCCCGAGTCATCACCATGTAATGAACTTCCTTGCCCCAGAGGACCTCAGCTCGATTTCTTTTGCAAAAGTCTCATTAAAGCCTGCTTCAGTCTGTGATAATTTGTTAATAGATGGCCGTGCTGTTTGGCTGCAATTGGGTTTTCTTTCATTTCTGCTCTGCTCGTAATTGCTTCGGGCGTCATTGAAGTGTGGCAGGCGCAGCAGCCACTGCTAACACTGGGTGAGCAGGGCTCAATCTCCCCTGTTCCCTTTTCCTTCTGAAGCTGCTTCCTGTTCAGCAGGGAAGTGCAGCTCTCTTCATAAAACCAAGACATTCCCTGCTGGTGGTTTGCATTAAGCCCACCTGACAAAGGTCTCATTGTCTCTTTCTGGGTGCATCAAAACCACCAAAGCAAGCAAGCAAACAAGGTTTCCGAGGGCCCCTCCAAATGGCAAATGGCGGTGTGTGGGAGGTATGTGACAGTGTCTGTCTGAAGCCACAGCGCTCCCCAAGGAAATCCCATGAAACCATGGAAGTGGAAGTGGATTATAAACCGCAGCCCGTAGAGATGGGATCAGGAAGCCAGCTGGAGCACTCAGTTCTGCCTGAAATCGTGGAAAACTCCAGGGGCCCTAAGCCCAAACGGAGGCAAGAAGTCCTTTCCCCAGCACCAGGTCCCCCCCGGCCTAGTGTCCTTTATAATAAAGCAGGGAGGGGTGGGGAGGAATAGGCTGTATATCTTCATTTGCTAGTTTCACCTGTCAATTGGTGTCTGCCACCAATCAAAATGCAAGCATGGCTGCCTAATTCCAGGGTCCTGTTGCCAGTTATGGAAGCAACTTCTTTCTAATAGTTTGATAGGGAACATGAAATTCTAGAAATACTAATTAGTACTAATGCTAACATCTGTATGTACTAAGCACTGAACATGTACTACGCATTAAGACCTAAGATCCTGTTTTAATCCCTTTACTTCTCATTAACAACTTTAGGAGAGAGATGTTGTTATTCCCATTTTTAAATGAACTAAAGGTGAAATGATGAGCTAGCAGTTGAAGCTGCAAATGCTGACTCGAGTTTGCTTCCTTATCTAGTTGAACTTTTCTTATTATGTGTGCTAAAATATATGACTACTGAACGAGAAGTAGGAGTGACTTACTTCCATCCTGCCAGACTGTGGAGAGCGGTGTGTGGAGAGCAGTGTTAGCCAAAGAGGCTCCATGTTGAATCTTACCCTCCATTGTATGGAGCAAGGAGACTATGTTATGAGGAAGCTCGTCCTTGCCGAATTCGATTGCCCTGGAACGTGATGAACGTTCTGTAACCCCGAGAAACAAGAAAGCCCATGAGGGCGGGGAATTTCCAAAGAACTAGTAAACAAGGAAGCAGGTGTCTCTGGACAAGGGTCATGATTAACAACCAAACTCACCTGTTGTATAAAAGAGAGGAGAAAAATAAACTTGGGTGCTTGGTCTCTGGGAGCCCTCCCGACTCTATCTCTTTGTCTTTATTTTTCTTCATCCTCACTCCCCCATTCAGGTGCTGTTCGACAAGTGACGGCAGGCTCTGTCACCAGACCATCCCGGTGGCCCTGTGACTGGGAAGGCAGACGTCCCCGCTAGCGAGAGAAGTGTGCAGAAAGTGGGACTTACTAACATCCAGTCGGTGAGTGGTAGACGGCCAGCACAAACGGGGCACGAGGTACGGGAAATGCAAAGGGTCAGTGCAGTGAGGCAGCTGGGTGGCTTCAAAGGGGAAAGGTTGGGGAGGCAAGAGAGACTCTGTGTAGGCTTCCTCAGAGGCCATGTGGAGAAGCTCAGTTGCAGCTGAGGGCATCCACTGTCCGGTTCCAGTGTGGAGGACAACAGTCATATCTGCCTCCTGGGACTGCCTCAGTCCATTTTCTGTTGTCATAGAATACCTGCGACTGGGTCATTTGTAAGAGAAAGTTGGGTTGGTCAGCTCTCTGTGATATCACAAAATGTCTGAGAGAAACAACTTAGAAAAAGAGGAAAGGTTTAGTTTTGCTGTTTCAGTCCATGATCACCTGACCTCATGGCCTTCCCGTGGTGGCACATCATGGTCAGAGCCAGTCTCCCCTCATAGGCGACAGAAAGCAAGGAGCTAGGAGGCAGGGCTGATGTCCCGTCCCCTCTGAGGCCACGCCCCAGTGACCTAACTTCCTCCCGCTGGGCCCCACCCCTTCAAGGGTCCACCACCTGCCAAGACTGCATGGGATTCGCCTTACAGTGTTTTCTATATTTGTGAACTAACTCCCGAATGACAAATACTGGTACCTCTGTTTGTTGAACTGTCCTTTGTAGAACTGTGAGATAAAAATGGGCAAAATCAGTTTCAGATCCACGTTTTCCCCCTTTCGCTGAATTACCACTCATCCCCTCTCCACCTTGTCTGTATTCTCTTCTCCTCCCCGCCCCAGAGCCTTCCTGTTCTCTTCCTCCCACCCAGTCACGCACAGACTGCATCAAGCTCTGCTCGCTGACAGTGCTGATAGGGCGCACTCTGCAGGTGGAGGCTGGCACTGCAAGGCCAGGAGGCCAGATGTGGGCGTCCTAGGCACCTGTGAACCAGCGGGACCTCACAGCTGAGCTGCTGAGCAGTTTCTGGGGCGCCTGAGGGGAGCCTGCCCAGTCCCTTAGAAACCGCTACTTCCCGGGGTGACCCCACAGGCAAGTGCTGCCGGTCCCGGGTCCCTCCTCCCCTCAGGCAGAACTCTGCACGGGGACTCTGGAGCTCAGTCCTTTGCCTCGGTGCTTGTGGCCAAGCGAACACCCACAGTGAAGCAGGCTCAGCTCGAGGAGCACAGGCCCTTAGCTTGAGTGGAAATTTCTAACAAGCAGCTACCAAGCCACACAAAATGTGACTTTCGTAATATGTGTTGCCGCTGAAGCTGCTAAGTGGGCATTGCTGGACAGGACACGCTCTGCTGCTGCCCCTCGTGGACCGTGTCGCCTGCAGAGCCGACTGCCTGGGGCCCTGCACACATCGCGGACCCGGAAGAGCACCGGCCGCGCGCCCACCACCCACGCCATCCCGGACACGCGGGGGGCTCGGCGAGGGGCTCCCAGTCACCGCCTGGAGCAGAAGCGCCCGTGCCCGCCGGGCCCTGAGCCCCCCCGCCATCCGTCCCGACAGCCCGCCCCATAGGACGGCGCGCGCGGCGCTCCCAGCCTTCAGCAGCCAGAGGCTCCTGCAGGACAGCGGCTTCCCTCGGACCGGTATCTTACAGGGCAGCTGCTTAACCTTACGGAATTAACTCACACTAATGTGTGCATGAGTAATGAGGCCAGAATCCTCACAGAGGTTTTGAATTTTCATAAGAGAATGTTTGCTGACCCTAAGTAATATCGAGATTTTTCGTGCTTACTTTCAGATCACCTACAGCAACCCCAAAGGGAAAGGAGATGGAAAACTCTGATACTCAACCACCTGGACTCCCTGAACTGACAACAAAAGAGGATCTGGAAAAAATGAAATCAGAAATGATTTCTCAGACAACAGCAGAGATTGTGCCCATAGTGCAAGACATGATTAATAAATCTAGGGAGGAGCTCAGGAACATGATGGAATCCCAACATAGGAAACAAATGGAAT
>NW_004624807.1:2117203-2138272 GCF_000247695.1 Heterocephalus glaber
TAATATGCTTTCTATATCCTTTTAAATTCTGTAAAATCTGTGATAATGTCTCCTAGATCTTGATATTGTAATTTAAAAAATGTATAATTGATATTGTGTAATGGGAAGAAAAGGTCTAAAGGAGCAGGGGAATTAGGAGAGGTAGGGGAAAGGAAAAAATACGAGAAAAGGAAAAAAATGGAAACAAAGTCTTTGTAAATAGGGAAGGGTGGAGGGGGTGAAGGGAGGGCAGGGGAAGGGGGAAAAAATAAGAACAAGAGACTCATGTAAAGGTACAAGATCCCAATGATGAATGTGACTGTATTTTATACCTAAAATGAACCAATAAACTTAATGGGGAAAAAAAAAAAGAATGGCGAAAGACAGAGCAGACAGGAGGCGGGGAAGGGCAGGAGAGCAGGTGAAGCTACTGGAGCAGGAAGACTGGAAATGGAGGAAAGGGAGGGTGCGGAAGGGAGACCGAAATCCACAGGAGGGAGAGAGGAGCACAACCAGGGCAGGGTTTGGCTTCTGGTTCTTTGGTGGTGAAAAGGGCCTCGGAGAGACGGTAGCAAGGAGGAGTTTATTTCCACCAGAAAGGGCAGCGGGGAGAGAGAGAAAGAAAGAAAGGAAAGAGAAGAAGCAGCCCCCTGGCTACAGGAGACCGGGGTCCCCTACGAGGGAAATGGGCTCAGAGGCTCTGAGCACGATTCCTTGAGCGGGATCTGCCCAAGAACTCAAAGGGACGCGCACCGCCCCCTCGTCCAGCCTGAGTCGCCTGTTCACCTGGTGGGGGTAAGGACGGCAGGGCAGTGACTCCGTGACTGCGTGGAGCACACGCAGAGCAGCGCCAGCTCGGTCTGCAGGAGGCTGTGAGGTCAGGCTCGGGGCGCTGACCAGTTCTTTTCAAAGGAAACACTAAACTGGGTGTGGTGGCGCCCGCCTGTGATCTCAGCACTCAGGAGGCTGAGGCAGAAGGATCGCTGTGAGTTCAAGGCCAGCCTGAACTCCACAGTGAGATCCTGTCTCAAAAAAATTAAAGGAAATACCAATGGAATAGAAAACACCAGTTGCATCGCTGCAGCGCACACCGGGTGCCAGGGTGAACTGCAGTTCTTACAGGCTGCACAGAGCGGAGCTGTGGCGTCAGCTTGGTGACCACAGCAAGTTCTCCATTTTCTTTCTTTAAACTTCTCTGCCATCATGGTGCAGAAGTCCGCAGGTAAAATCCAAAGCTTTCGGAGTCTATACAATATGGGGAAAACACAGATTCCTGCCCAAACACGCTATATCCAAAGTCAACTCGCAGTAACTGAGAGTGTGTTTCGTTTGTTTACGGCGATGCTGGGGCTTGGAGCCAGGGCCTCTGCGCTGAGCTACATACCAGGCCTTTTAAACCAATTTTTTAAATTTTGAGACCGGGTCTCACTAAATCCCTAAACACCCAGACTGGGTTTGAACTTGCACTCCTCCTGCCCCGGCCCCCCAAATGCTGGGACCACAGGGTTTGAGGGTGTTTTATGAACCACACTGTCACTCCCCCAACAACATCAGTGTGGCTACTTAGGCTGTGACTGAGGCAAGCCTCGCGATGCTTCCACGCACAGGGCCACAACTACCAGTCAGTGCACGTCTCGTGGAAGAGACACCCTGTCACAGGGACGGTACTGAAATACATGCTAAGTTCAGCATCTTGGCGTAATAACTTGTTTGCGGTCTCAGCATCAGGGCCTTACCTGGCTGAAAAAGACACACAGCATGACACTCGGTGCTCGGGGCAACTGGGCGCTGCCTCAGCCAAGGGAAACATGGTCTGACGTGCCACTCTCACGGAGCATCCCATGTCACCTCCGGGACGAGAAGTTCTCCGCAGGCCTGCTGGGCCCTAAGACACATCTACTTCCTTGGAGTTGAACAGAGGCCCAACTTTTGCTCCCTGTGGCCACCGTCTGGCCTCCGGTGCAGTCTGGTGTGGCCTCGCTCTGTGAACCAGTCCTAGTCTGTGTCTGGACCTCCCTATAATCCAAGCACTTTGGGAGGCTGAGGCAGGAGGGTTATAAATTCATCCCCAGCCTGGGCCACTTAGCAAGACCCTGTCTCAAAATAAAAATAGAAAAGGGGCTGGGGCTGTTAACTCAGTGTGAAGGCCCTGGGTTCCATCCCCAGTGCTGCGTGCGCGTGCGCACACAGACACACACAGACACACGTCATGACCACTGGTGCCCACAGGAAAGTGCTTGAGATGCCACACCAGATTCACATGTCACACTACAATGTCCTTACACTTGGTCCCTCTGGCCTTTGAAATCTGGAGGCAGAGGAACATGATTCAAGTCTCGATGCTGGATTTTAGCAAAAGGATAGAACTTTCTGAGCTGCGTGTCTGCATGTGTGGGTCTCCTTCTTTACACCGGGAACCACCTGAGGTCCAGGACTCAGTCATGCACACTGTGGGACTCGCCAGCAGCAAGAACATCACCTGGTAAATCTGAGGTTCTCCATAAATGCTGCTGGATTCAATTTATCACTGGAAGAGAAGGGAGACGTGTTATCTAAAACAACACTTAAGCTGTTGGTGCTGTACTTGAGATCATGTATTTAATGAACTGTGTATATGGTACCAAAGAAACTTACTGCTAACCGAAGGAGTCACCGGAGCTTTGAAGATCATCCAGACCTGAGAACTAGGGTCACAGGGTCAAATCCTGCCCACTGCCACTTCTGTAAATAAAGTTTCACTGGAACACAACCACACCTTGTTTACAGCCTTTCCTGTGCTGACTGCAGGGCAGAAGTTGTGTCAGAGCCAGTGCGATCCATAAAACCTAAATATTAACTGTTGGTCCTTTTCCTGAAGTTTGCCAACCCTGACCTCGTGGATACATAAGGACTCTGAGGCCCTGGGAGGAAGGTCTTGCTGGGCCTCATTAACTGGGTAGACGACCATATACCAGAGGGACAGCACTTTCTAGGCTCAACTGCTCTTCGCTGTTTGGGCAGAAGAACACAGGTGGCACCAGATACCGGCCAGGGTCCTGCGGAGAAAGCACCACACCACGGGAAGAATCAAGTGCAAACCTGGCGGGTCTGGGAAGCATGGGACACCCGGGGATCTGTGGCCCAGGCCCAGCAGGTGGTGTCAGTGGCTCGTGCAGGTGGCTTTCCAGGCCCTGCACGTGAGCCCTGCACAAGGCTCGGCACAGCGAGCCAGGATGGATGCAGGGGAGGAGAGGACCCCAAGAATGGCTCTAGTACCATGCAAAGGCTTCCTGGGATATCCCGGAATGGGGGGAGGGGTACGGCCTGAGGGTTCTCAGCGGCAAATGGCGCCGATCCAGGACTGGTGAAGCGGGCACAGGGGCAGCTGCCGTCCTCCCAGCTCTTCACCTGGCTGTTCCCATGACACCTCACCTGGGCGGGACGGCAGAGCCTGCAAAACTCCAGCGCGAGGTTTGCGGACCCGTGTGATACTCGGCTGTACTCCACGCCCTGCATCCAGCAGTCCCCTTGGCACATCAGATCCCACCTGCCGCTAACACACTGAGTGGAGCCGATGGCACCGAGCGTCCATCCTGGGCTGGAGCAGAGCTAGGGAAACAAACGGCTTCTGACCCGGGAGGGGAAAGCAAAGGACAACAAACATCTGTTCCTCAACCAGGATTCCCTCCCATCCCAGGAAAGACTGGTTTATAGATCTAGGACTTCAAATAAGTTGGATGGAGAAATTGATCCATCCACTCCCCTGAGGTGGTTATTTCTGTCGAACCAAAGAATATGTCAGGAAGTGTGAAAACGGCAAAAAGAATGAGGAGAAAACAACAGGTAGAGTTTGCATTTTGTTTAGATCACTTCTGAAAATCACTTCTACGAAGTCATGTGTGGTGATTTATTTATAAACAAGTGGAAGCTTGCAAGAATGAAACTGTGTTCAGAAAAATCATCCCAAACTTTAAACTATGACAAGAGCATCACACGCCCACCTGAAGTCACGCTGTCCCAGGCTAATGAGCCCACCGCCTGCCCCTGGGGAAGGAACTCAGACTCAGTCATTGCTGCCCTGCAAAGGCAGAGGTCACGTGAACAGGCTGTAAGCTTCGAATGACTTCTGTTCAGCAGAAACCCAGATGAACCCTGCCAGACAGAAATCAGAGCCCCGGAGTCTGCTCCTACTGCTCGTCCAGCTTTGCACACCCGCTTCCACTTCTCCTTCCAACAGTCAGAGAACCAGTCTCTGGTCTCCTGCTGGCTTCCTCGCTCATGAGTGAGGTGAATCCTGTGCTCTATGTGTATGAGGTTCGTACCTTGAATGTCTCATAGAAACTCCTTCCTCCAAAATTCACCGCTGACCTCCCTGCTTACACGTGTCCACTTTACTCTCTGTGTCTCACCATGCGCTAGATGCATCTGGCTTTCATTTCTCAGCTGACAGAGTAGACAAAGTCTTTTTGTTTGAAAAAAGAAAAAGAAAGAAAGTTCCTTTTGTGTCTACCTCATGCCAGGTCACCTCCGCACGTTGCCTGGTGACCCTTTGGGCCCAGTGTTGAGCTTGTTACTCTATCAGTTACAGAAGAAAGGCCACAGCCCATCCTAAAATAACTGCCAGGCCAACAGGGAGATGCACCATGTGCACAGCTGTCACGGCCCTCAGTGCTGCGACACCTACGCCAGGGGTGGGCCACTCAGCTACCTTGAGCTGTGAGCTTTGTCTGATTTTATTGTGGGATCTGGGGGGAAAGCAGTGAGGGAGATGAGAGCACCATGGCAGGCTTCTGCCTCCCGGGCTCCTCGCCCTCCAGCGCCAGGCGGTGGGGGTTCGGCAGCCAGCCTCTTGCTCGGCGGGGCTGCTCTTCACGCTGTGGCCGAGTCCTGTCCCGCAGGACTGGCTGTCACTTGGAGCCTCTAGGTGGCTCGGCAGACCCTCGCTGGGGATGAGCGGAAGCCTGGAGAGCAGCTGCTCAGCTGGCCTCTGGCTCCTCACCCTGGTGTCTCACACTGGAGAGGGCCCTTCAGCCGGCAGCAGAGCTGCAGGAATGTCCGTGCACATGTGCCCAAGTGTGTGCATGCACGAGTGTGTGCCGAGGGTGGGGCAGCAGCACACGGCTCCTGGAGGGAAAGGATAAGATTCCTGGGCTGGGCAGGCTCCTGAGCCCTCTCCGGGCCCGGCTCCGAGACTGACTTGGGCGACGTGGACTCTCCCGTGTCTTCCAGGTGGGACAAAGGCAGACTGGAGAAGGAAGGAGCTAGGAGAGGCCCAGGCCGTGCTCACTCGGATGAGAAGCCAGGCGTGGCGAGGTGGGAAACCAACCCACTCTGTACAGGAGGCCGCTGGGGCCCGCCCGGCCCTCACATCCAGCTACTCGGGGCTGCGCTGCGTCCGAGCGGCTCAGGCTCCTCCCCAGCGGAGTTCTCCTGGCTGCTGTACCATCGCGTGGGGCGGCCCAGACTTGAGAGAACCTGGCTGTTGCTTGCTCTCCACAAAGTAGCCATGTGCACAGGCACAGGAGATTACGCGCGGCAGCACAAAGCGCCTGAGGCTGAGCAGCACATTTCCTCCTCCCCAGAGCCCCGGCCCCGCCTTCCCGCTCCTCAGCCCAATCGATCGCATGGGGGCTCCGAACGATGAGGCAGGAAGGCCCACCCTCAGGGTTCACGTCCTCATCTGCCCCCCACTCACAGGTCTTTACTTTTCTGCTCTGGCCCTCATTCTCTGCATCTGGAAAATGGAAAACACAAAATCCACTTACCCCACGAAGCAGTTGAGAGCAGAAAGAGAGACCTATGTGCCAGTGAGTATGTGAGAAGATGTTTGACTTCATTAGTCACCAAGGAGAACAAAAATCAAACCATGATGAGGTACAATGCACTCCCAGTGGGATGGCTAGAATTAAAGATCCCCAGGGCCGGGATTCAGCTCAGCGGTTCCGCTGCCTGCCCCAAAAGTACAAGGACCTGAGTTCAATCCCTGGTACCAAAAAAAAAAAATTTAGATTACAGGCGTCAGTGTGCACGTCAAGAAATAAGAACCCTGCAACAGCTCCGACACAGGTACTTTGGGGAACAGTGCGGCAAATCCTCAAAGAGCTAGATGGGGCAACCATACAATCCAGCAACTCCACTCCTAGCTAGGTACAGGCACAACAGACATGATGACATGTGCCCGCATACCGGAATGTTTACAGCAGCATCATCCATGATAACCAAAAGGAGGGAACCACCCAAAGCCCAGCAACTGACAAATGAAGGCACAGACAAAGTGTGTTACATCTGTACAGCAGTATATTGATCAGCGGCAAAAAAAGAATGAAATACCGAAAGAGGATACACCGGGGAGAATCCTGAAAACACTACACTGTGTGAAAGACGCCAGTCATGAAAGAGCTCGTGCTACGCCATTCTATTTATATGAAAGAGACAGAGCAAGGAAATACACAGAAGGGTGACTGGCAATCGCTCCAGGGTGGGTGGGGAAGGAGGGTAATATCTAAAAGGTATGAATGAGGTTTCTCTCAGGTGGTGAAAATGTTTAACGTTGACCTTGGTGACCTTGCTGTTTGCACACATTTGTAAATATTCTAAAAATATCTGGTCGTACACAGTAAATGGGTGAATTGGGTGGTTTGTGAGTTTTATCTCAACAAAGCTGTTTTTTAAACAAGAGACGTACAGCTGGTCCAGACGGGGTGCCGAAATGAGTTACTAAGGAGAGGCTGGTGAGGGTCCATGCAGAGGTCTGGGCAGGGCTGGGCGACCCAGCAGTGGACAGCGGTGTCCCTGGGGCAAGGGAGGGACCGATCTCCAGGCCCAGGCAGTTCCCACTAAATGGCTCCATAGACTTTCTTAAAGGCTACTTGCTTACAAGTCTGGGCCACTTTTCTACGGTAGCTTTCTGCAAAGATGCCTCACAGACTGTCCTGGGGAGTAGCCGGAAAAAGAAAACAAAAGCATCAGAATACTTCGCCCTGCTATTCACTGTTCGCAAAGAAGAGGGAGGCCAGAAGGGAGCACACAGGTGGCAGCCTTTCTGGCAGCCCAGGTGCTGCCGGAAACACCAAAAGCCGCTGATTTTTAAACAAGTCATGGTGGTCAAGCCTGTATCCTTGGCACTCTGGGAGGCTGGGGTACAAGACTGCAAGTTTTGGCCCAGCCTGGGCAACTTAATGAGACCCTGTCTTAAACCAGTAAGAAAAGGGCTGGCTTGGTAGGAAGCCCTGGAGGGTCCAACTCCCAGCACTGGCAAAAGAGGGGACAGATTTTCAGCTTCCCCTCCCGCCACTTGTCCACAGGCCTGACGGTGTTTCCTTCCGGAAACATGGTCTCCTCTGTAAGCAAGCGGCTGTTAGGGTTTATGTCTGAAATGTCCCCAAGTTCTCGCCCGGGGGGAGCACCGTGGGGCTGCTCTACTCAGCAGTGGGGCAGTCCAGTGGCTGGATTCGCTGTGGGGAAGTGGGGCCTGGGCAGAGGTGGTCCCTGGGGCGTGACCTGGAGGGCTGTGTTCCTGTGCAAGGCTTCTCCCTTCTCTTGCGACTTCCTGGCTGCCATGAGGCGAGCAGCTTCTCCTCTGCCATGTCGGGCTGCCATCCTACCCGCCTCGGAGCAGCCGACCATGTGCTGAAACTGTGAGTGGAAATCAAGCTCTGCCCTCTAAGTTGGGAGTGGTGGGCGTTTTTCCCCAGCAATGGGAAAATGATTAGGGCCGTGGCCTTTCTCTGACAGACTGCTGAGTCTGTGTTTGGATGGAGACTGGGAAGAGTGGGAGTGTGACTACCTGTTAGGCACTGAACTGCATCCGCCACAGATTCACACGTCGGGACCCTGACCTCCAGGACGGTAGTTCAGAATGTGTCTGTATTTGGAGACAATCTTTAAAAAAAGTAGTGAAGGTGCAATGAGCTCATTACAGCAGGCCTCGGTCCACCAGGACGTGTGTCCTCCTAAGATTAGGACACAGACACACACAGAAGGACATGTGAAGAAGCAGGGAGAAGATGGCCATGCACACGCCAAGGAGATGGGCCTCAGAAGAAACCTGGGCGGCTGACATTTTGACCTTGGGCTTTCAGCCTCCAGAACCGAAGAGAACTCTGTCTCCAGTTACTCTGGTCTCTGCAGTTCCCATCAGCCAGACCCCTGCGAGCCCTCACAGAAGGCAGTGTCACCGATTCTGTTCGAGAAGCAGCCCCTACCACTCCTCCTTCGCTGCTGCCACGGTTGGAACCCGGAGCCCCCCACAGGCTCGTATGTTGGTGGCTTGGTCCCCGTGGCAACAATGTTTAGAAGGCTGTGGGGAGGTGGGGTCAAGAGGGCTCTGATCCCATCGATGGATTAATCTATTAATAGATTCATAAATGAAATGACTCCCGGGAAGTACCGGAGCTCCAGGAGGCCGAGTCTAGAGGGTGCAGATTACTGGGAGCAATCCCCGGAGGGTGTCTGTCCCCACTCTTCTCACACGCTCGCTGTCTGTCTGCTTCCAGCTACCAGAGATGAGCAGCTTCCCTCCGCAACGCCCCCACCGCGATGTGCTGCCTCACCAGAAGCCATGGAGCCAGCCACCCAGGCACTGAAACCTCCAAAGCTGTGAGCCAACGCAAATCTCTCCTCCCTTGAGTTGACTTCCTCAGGCATTTTGCCAGTGACAGAAAGCTAACTCGGCTGCTCTGTAGCCTTCCCTCCATCCCTCGCTTCAATGTCTTCTACCCCTAGAACTACCCAACTATGTTCTTTTGGCCCTGAAGACACTGTTTTATGTCTTCTCCAAAGGTCTCCAAGGCAAGGAGCACAAAGAAATGGTTAACACCTGGTTAAAATGTGCAGGAACATGTACAGCAATAAAAACAGCATAAATTAGTATGTGGGTAATCATCCTGCTTGTGTAGACGGAATGAGGGAGCTGTCACACTCCATGAGTTCTCTGTGGTGCAGCTGGAATCTGTCCCTGGAGAAGCAGCAGCTCGGTCGGTATTTCCTCCGCGTGCCCCGTGTTCTTGCGCGGAAGGAGGCGACCCCGCGCTGCGCTGCTGGCCTGTGCTCCAGAGTCTCAGGCTCTTCCCTAACCACAGGAGCTAAATCACAGAGGCCAGACTCAGCCTGTGCCCCTAGCTTCCTGACAGACACAGTCTGCTCCTCCGGGGCTGGGAGGGGCTCAGTGACAGGTGTCCTTCTTTCTGGGAAATGATTAGCACCCCAGGGAAGCACTGTGCTGGCTCTGAGCATCTCATTAACAGCATGACTGTGCGCTTCCGGTGCTGAGCTGGGCCCTGCGGTGGCTGCGGATGGGCAGGGCATTGAGGGCCACAGCTCCTGGCCACCGCGCCTCCCGGATGTGCAAATGCCTGCATCCAGGTGGCTCCCAGAAACCCGGCCTCCTAACCAAAAGAAAATTTCCTGGGCAGAGACCGGATCCTTCCTACTAGAAAAATGGTTTCCCCTTGCTCTGTGCCTCTGATACAGACACACACACACTCTGCCGGCAGCTCCTCCGTCCTGGCTCGGAGGCGCCCGCCTCTCTTCACTCCCATCCTGAGGCCTGTCACTGGCAAACCGGCGGGGCGCGTGGCTGTCTGGGGCGATCACGTCAGCTCTCCTCTCCGGTATGTGGGGGAGCATTTCTGCAGGGGGACGACGCAACAGCAAGACCACAGCGAATAATACCCTCAGCCTCGGAGCAGACGCGGGCCGGCCAACGAGCAGTCCGGAAGGGGCAGAAGAGTGGGGGCGGGGATGGGGGCGGGGATGGGGGCGGGGCAGGCCGGCCTAAGGGCTCTCTTCCCTCGTCCTGCTTTATTTTCTTCCAGCGTTTAACACCATGGGAGACCATATTTTAGTGCAGCGTTCAGGGGATTCAACTCTTCCAGCCTCCAACTCTGAGTACAGGAAGCAGGTCCCTTTCATCCGCCGCTGCGGCCTAAGTGCCTCGCACAGCCCCGGCGCTCGCAGGCCGGGTGGCGGGGGAGCGCGGGCCTGGGCGCCTGGGGAGCGGCCGAGCCCCGGAGGTGCGGCCTGCGCCCCGCCTTCGCCGGCGGAGCGAGGACCCCGCGAAAACGACCGGGGGCTGCGGCGGGCGCGGCCGGGCTGCAGGCGAGGCGCTCCAGGCCGGCCTAGGCGACCTAGGGCCGCAGAGCACGACGCCGCTGCTCCACGACGATCTCGAAATGAGCACACCACCCAGCGATGGAGCCATTTGCACAACGCGCAGGCCCTGAGCGGGTAAACTGCTCGCACCTTTTCAAACGGTGCACTTTCCCTACAAGAAAACCGAGGAGCTCCCGGCCGCGACAGGCTGCGCACGCGCAGAGGCGCCCGGCGCCACCTGGTGTTCACGCCGCGTAACGCTCGCGAGCTTCCTCCAGCCGGAATTCTGGGCAAAATCCCCATTACTGTGCGTATTTTCTGAAGCATCCTCTCAAAATCTTTCACTTGAAAAGTGTGAGGCATGTAAAAATAATGCAAAATCACGACGCCGTCAGAACTTCATTGTTTAATTATAAAGTGAAAGATCTGCATTACTAGCTATATTTATACTATATTACTATTACACTATATTACTAGCTATACCGGTTCGTTTTTTGAGCAACCTGGTGCAGTGCTGCACTCGTGTAATCCTAGCTGCTTGAGAGGCTGAGGCAGGAGGATCACATGCTCAAGGTCAATCAAGGCAAGATGGCAAGATCTTGTCCCCAAAGAAACCCAGATTTATTGGGGATTTACTATATGTCAGATTCTCTCCTAAGGGGCCTGAATGGGTTAATTTAATTGTAACTCAAAAGACAACTATCGTCATTTCTACTTTACATATGGCAATGGGGCACTGAGAGGTGAACACATTTGCCGAAAGTCCCCAAGTCGGACCCCACCCTCCCCCAGCAGCCCGGCTCCCGGCACCCACAGGAGCAGAGGCAACAAGAAGCTGCAGCGCTTGCCGAAGGGCGAGGGCTGCGCGGGAGGGGCTCCTGGTGGGGCCGACGGGGGCGCCGGAAGCCTGCGGGGAAGGGGCCATCGCACCCGCCACCTGGGAGCGCGCCACGCGGAGGCCGGCGTCCGAGGGACGCGCCAGACCAGCCGGGTTACCTCGGGCCCGTGCCGTCAGCCAGGGACATCTGTGTCGCCCGAGCGCCGACCTGGTGACTCGAGGCCGAAGGCGCGGGACGAGGCGGGGGGAGCCAGCTAGGGCCTCGTCCTCAGAGCCCGGCCTTCGAGCTTTGGAGGCCCGGGAGCCGTGGTGCTGCGGCCACACTGCCCAAACCCAGAGTTTCTGAAGAAGACTCCGGTCTTGCCATGGCCTGATGTCATTCTTTGCGTCAAAACCTAAGCTTTTCTTTTTGTTCATTCTCAGCCCCGTGGTTCCACTGTCTAATTTAGGCCTTTAAAAAGGGAAAGCCTTATTTATTGCAGTTCTGTGCCATATAAGGTCGAGGGCATCATTGATAATCTGAAAATCCTTTCTCCTCTGCTTTCTGGAAGGAGTAAACAGGACCTTTACCTGCTCTGCAGAACTTAGTCTCCCCCTAATACTGAGGCCTTTTGTTTGCTGTTTTCCCTGAGCATTAGACTGAAGCAGGCTTTAGGGATCAGATTGTGTCCATGGTCACTATAATGCATCATCTCTGGATTTATTAGACCTTCTAATTAGAGACTGGTTGTACAGTTATTCAACTTGCTTATAAAAATGTACTCTAAGCAAAGTAAGTGCTTTTGAAGAACAGAATTAGGCTAGACTTTTGAAAGAACAAAAGTCAACTCATCTTCATTTTAAAGAAAACTGCCTGCCTAGCAATCCACTTAAGGGAAGGAAAACTAGAGAGCCTGAGATGCAGATTATTTCCCTTCACAAATATAAAAAGAATAAGTCTAAGAGAATATAGGAAGATTTAAAAAGGCGTGTGATAGTAAGGTTGAAGCTAAGCAGACCAGGGAACTCAAATCACAAAGAAAAAGATTCATTTTATAGAAATTAAAAACTCATGGCAAGTGACAAATAGTAATTTCATGTTGGGATAAAATACTGGCAATCTGTATCATGGGCAGATTTAAATGACAAGGTTGTTTAACGTAGAATAGCATAACTAAAGACAGCCATTCCTACCCCCAAGTTAATACAGTGTTGATAACTAGAATAATGAAACTATTCTATTCTATTCTGCATGTAATGACTTTTCAAAAAAAGTTGGGTGGGATAAGATCTAGACTCCACAAATGCTAAGCAGAGCTCTGTCTGTGTTAAGCCAGTTTTCTTGTAGAGCTTGTGATACACGCTGTGACTTGTGCTCCACAGATCCTGTGATTACCACCAGCAGTGCTGACATGAAGTACTCAGCTATGCTCTTCTAGCCTAAATGCTGTGCTCAAACTGGAAGAATCAGCCTCCCGGGCGAGGTATCACCCTGTCCTACTTTGAAAAGGACACAGTGCAGGGATGAAGAACAGAGGCTTTTGCTGCTGAGAGATCATATTTTAAACAAGACGTAAGTGGAGTCTTCATAACCAGTCTGATAAATTCTCTTAGGGTAGTCATGGGTCTGCCTCTCTGGCCACTGCCATGTTATGTATCCTGAGCCGCAGTGGCTCACAGCTGTGCAGAAGGTATCTGCTCTATTGAGTCCAATAGTTTCAAGCTGCTGATTCTCAGAGCAGTAATCCATCCCAGCATTGGTCCGAAGAACCCTGTGGACTGAGAATTCACTAACCTTCACAGACTGGCTCAGCACTAGCACCTCTACTTCTCTACAGGTGATCTCTAATAGCCTTGCAAGCAGTGGTCCAGACATCAAGAACTAAAAAAACACCTTTAAAAGCCAATGCTTACTACAAACTCTAAAAGATTTTTCTCTCCTGCTAAACAAGCTGGCCCCTTAGAGAGAAGTTACTTCTTTTAACTAAATATGTGTCCTTGACGTAATAAGAATGAGGACTTTTCCTCAGTATAACTGAAATAGAAAAGTCAATAGCAGGAAAAGAAAGACTGTAAGAATATAAGGAAGACCCTCATGGAAGATGAGAGAATGGAAGCCAACAAATCAACAAATCAGAAATCTTTACAAGGATACCAAAGCTAGTAAACACTGATTCTGTTTATTCCAGGCATACAAAAGAAATGGAAGATTCATCCTTTTCAGGTTGGTTGGAGCCGTACCACTGATAAACAACACTTAATACAGCAAGAGTATTACCATTGCAATAACAGAATGATCAAATGTAACAATACCAACTAATATTCAAATGATACTAATGATACTAATGTTCAAAGTATAATGATACATCAAGTATATTTAATGGAGAGAAATACCTCAATATGCCATAACCCAGTAGGTATCCGGATTTTCCTTTTGCTATTGTAACAGCCTATTTTATATCCATAATTAATCTTTCATGATTATTTTTAAAAGGTAAAAATGTGTAGAGTTCTTTGAACGTATAATTTAGTGTTTATTTTTCAAAACTAACCCATGCTATATTTTGAAAAGCAACAATTTCTTCCCTTGAGTTATGTATTTATTTTATCAAGAGTCTGTTAGGCAAATTTCAACAAATAATAAAACCCTAACAGCAGCACTATAATTTCTGTAGGAAGTTTAGACAGCAATTTCCAATGAGCAATCAAGCTTGTCATAATAAGCATCTCAAGGAATCTCGCCTAATGACAAAGTCCAAAGGCCAGTAGCTGGGTGTGGGCTGTTGTATTTTATACATACTCAGATACAGAAAGTGTCAGTCACTTTACAAGGAATGCACAAATAAATGTAGCTGAATCAGAAGTAAACATCTTATTGAGCCCTCACATCCAACCATTAGCAGTAATACTTTCTCTGGGAAGTTTTCAAGGCAGTTTTTGAACAACTTTGTAAAAAGTGACCATTTTAAGAAACAATTCTCTTTATGTTATGCCATTCTTTCCCTTTACTTTTCATGGCTAATTTTAATCCAAATATAAACCTGAAAATTGCTTAGGTAGTTTTCAGCTTAGTAATGCAGCCAGTTAATATAGTATTTATTTCCGTGGGAGTCCAGCATGCATGTTAAGATGTGACAGACAGATTAGTCAAAAGAATATGTATTTGCCATTTGCAGTCTCCCAGGAACTGTTTCTTGGGACTGAATGGAAGGATCTAAGAGCCCATAAGAATTCACTGATTTTCATGGCATGACTGATTCATATTCTGCTACCTGAAGGAACACAGTGAGATAATGTTTATTTTCAGAAAACTTTCTAAATTTCTCTTGCTGTTTGGTAGCCCAAATACAAATCAGTTGGGAACTGGAAGTAAGTAGAGCCACTGTTGCCCTGTGGTTGTCTAAAACGTTGAATTCTGCCAGTCTGAAGTGAGACCTAAATAGCTTAGGAAAGGAGAATTTAATCTGGCTAGAGAAGGGGAATGGAGTATAAATAAATTTTAAAGGTTGATCATGTATGCATGCTACAGCAAACACTGTCACTTGACAGACTGAATTTATAGAGTTGGCATTTAGGCTGCAGATAATCTAGACAGTGACCTAAGCAGCATTTGTGGGCAAGCCTAACATAAGGAGAACTGTTCTTGAACAATTTCCTGTGAACATAACAACTAGTGAACAAAAGCTATAAGAGCCGTGCTTTTCCCTACCCTAACACAACTGCTTTTCAACTGGGCCACGTTCAGCCAACAGGGAACATAAGAAATGTGCAGAAGCTTTGACTTTCTATTTAAAGGCGGCTGTCACATATTTCTTGGATCTTCAGACATTAGTGCACATAGCACATAGTCAAACAATGTCCACTTGGGTATTATAAAGTTGCTTCAGCACTAAAATCCCTTTAGGGTGCCCCATGCCTAGTTTTCCTAAGTTGCATTTGCAGCCCCCCTAGTTTCACAATCCCAGAGTGCACTGGGGTTTTGTCCTAGGGCCTCTTGGCTTCACTCTCTTCACAGGTTGTCACGCACTCTGAAATAAGAATCAAATCATAATTTACATAATTATACTACAAAAGTAGTTAAAATGGAAAGAAATAACCCAAAGTGTTAACATCGGAAAAGAAAAAGAAGCCGCAGCCGCCCGCTGCTCCCCACCACCCTGGGTATCAGCCAGCCCAGCCCAGCACCGCCCCGCCGGGCTCTAAAATCTCCCACCCGTCGGCCAGTGCCCCCTCCCTACCTAAACTCCCCTGTGCCAGCCAGGCACGCCCTCCTCGCAGTGCCAGCGGCCTTTTCACCCTCGGCCCTCTCACCCTCGGCCCTCTGCACCCAGACGGCAAGAAGCTCATGGCATGTTGCTTAGCCTCTGCCTGCCTCGGCGGTCTCGTTGTGCCTTGCTCTGACCTTACAAGTTAAACCTAGGCAGCCTGGCTTCTGTGCCCATGATTTAACCCATTATGCTGCTCTCCGTGTACTGTGTTTCAAGAAACACGATCTCCCTAATTTTTATTTGGACTGATATTAAGAATTTAATTTCTCTGGGTGAAGCTCCATGGACCAAGGAGAAGCAGGACAGCAGAGTTTAAATAATTCTGATATGAAACATTAAACTTTTCAGAAGCATGGATCCCGTTAGAGTGACACACTACCCACAGGGATGTACACTGAACCACTGAATTTTATGACAACTCGCCCGAAGAAAACACTATCATCCCCATTAGTCCTCTAAGAGTTCAGCAACTCAGGAGCTTGCTCCCTGAAAAGGGTAATGACAGTAATGAGCTGGTGTTTACTGGGTACTTCCGTGTTTATTTGGGGGGATTATCCAGTAAACGATGATGGAGATTCATGGGTCAGACTGCTTTGTGCTCACAACCCTGGCTGTGCTCCTGATGACACGAGGTCCTCAGGTCTCCAAGGGCCAGACTCCTCCTCTGGGGTGGGGAGGAGCAGTGATTCCCTGTCACATGGGTATGAGGGCTGATGCACACAAGAGAAGGGCTCCAAAGTTTCTGGCACTTCCTAAGAGCTCCAACCAGTGCTACCTTCTATTATAATGTTCCAAGCACTGTGCTCAGCAGATAACTAGACAAAACCACCTTCTACAGCAAGTGTGTATGTGTATCAAAAAAAAAAAAAAGTGTGTTTGTACAGAGTTGGCTATTACTCAGGCAGCAAAGAATCTGGGAGGAAACAGTAAGATGTTAAATTACCACCAAGTAGGTGCAACTCTCTTGTGCACTGGGGATGGAAGCCACAGGTGCCTTAGCCCTGGGCCACATCCTCTGCCATCTTTATTTTTGGAGACTGTGTCCTGCCAAGTTTCCCAGACTGGCCTCAAACCTGAAATCTACCTGCCTCATCTTCCTGAGTAGCAGGGAGTATAGTCGCGCACCACTGCGCCCAGCACAGGTGTAAATTTGGTTTTTTCCCAGTTTTACTTGTCTTTGCTCAATGAATATGGCTTGCTTTCTTAAAAGACTAGAAGTAATGAACGAGTTTCCAGAGAAGAAAGCTGCAGGCAGCGAGGCCTGCTGGCCGGCCCATAGGAGCGGATCTCAGGACAGGGCCCTCTCCTGAACTAGCTGGAGGTGGAAGGAAGGATGTGGGTGCAGCTTTAGAGACGGAGCCAGGCCTCAAGGATGCAGCCCACTGTGCTGACCATCGGAGCTGGCTGGAGGCCAGTGAAGGGCAGCGTGAGGGCGGCCAGGCCGAGGCTGAAGGCTCCTCTCAGGCAGCCTCCGGGTACCCACGGAACAAGTGGCAGACTGGACAGGTCTCTAGCTCCTCCCAAGGTGAGGATTCTGATTTGCTGGCTGATTTTGCTCTGAAATACCCTCGAACTGAGAAGCAGGGTCACCAACTTTCAGAGAGCTCAAGTCTGACTTTTCTGCTGTCTCCATAAATCCCGAGGGACGCTTGTCCCCCTCATTCTAGGGGTGCAGCGTGGACTGCATGTGTCACAGTGAGCTCGTCCCTCACAGCATCAACACGGGAGGATGGCATGGCAGCCGGTGCCTGCAAGGAACCCAGGGACTAGGCACAGCCTGCGGATGTCAGGAGTCGTCTGTGAGGCCGCCGCTGGTCCCCATCAGTCCAGCCTCAGTGACTTAAATAAGAGGCTTCTGCGTTTCTGTAGGAGGGCAAGGAGAGGCCGCCCAAGGCCGACGTGGCAGCTCCAGCACACCGAGGACCCGGCTGTCTCCTCCTGTGCCATCCGTGCAGAGCCTCTTCCCTCGGGAGTCAGTTACCACCCAGGCATTCAGGGCTGCCCAGCAGAAGAGCCAGCTCGGTGTTCCTCAGGTGCTGCTCAGCGCTTAAGAGCTTAGTCTCCCCGGCGCCACCTTCCTGCTGGGAAGAAGGGGTTGGGAAACCAAGTGTTCTCACTGGGTGATGGGTCACCCCATCAAAGCCCAGGGACAGGGTGGCCATGGCAGCCTCTCCCACTTCTCTGCCGGTCCCTCTCTCAGTGGGGTCTTTCCCTACTTTCATAAAGGCTAGAAAGCTGAGTGGTGGCTGGGGACTTGTTTGGAGCCACAGCGCATCAGCGCTGAAGTCTGCCTCAGAATCCAGGGAGAGCTGACTTTGTACAATGACTGAAAACTGGGGCAGAAGCCATGAACATCTGCACACAAACACGCGCTGTAAGCCCAGGGCCATCGCTCCAGGCCAGGGCAGCCGAGCCTGCAGGCAGAGCAGGACACTGGGGCAGATGACGCAGGGAGGGCTCCATGTACCTCTGGGCCAGCAGAAGGTAAGACAGCTGCGGGCCGGGTGCAGGCAAAGAGACAAGCAGGAGCCAGGCACAGCTTCCCGATCCGCCTTCCCTCCCTCCACGTCAGCTCAGGCTATAGGCCAACAGGTCACAGCCCCCTGGGAGCGGGTTCTCCCAGCCGAGGGTAGCTGCGCTGAGCTGCCCACCAGGGTCGGGCTCAGACCCCGGTGCAGGGCCGACTCCTTTTGAGCACAGCCTCTAACTATGGGGTCTCCACCATCTGCCTGAAAGAGGCCCGAGCCCAGTTCTTCCCCACGCCTCTACCTCCCATAGCAAGGACGGGAAGTGGCCAGGGCCCCAGGGGCCCCAGGACTCACACTTCACAAGCCAGGCGAAGGGGACCGCCCCGCCTGAGCAAGTCTGCTTCAGGAAGGCACTGGCGCCTCGCAGCCCCCAAAGCCTGCACGAGGAGGCTCCTCAGACGATCACCAACTTCCGCCTGCAGCTCTCTCCCCAAGCCTCCTGTCAGTCCAAGCCCCCCCGACTACTCAAATCCAAGCTTGGCTGCCCCAAGCCCTGCTTGGGTGGCTGCAGCAGCTGGGTAGAGGCAACCATCGGGTCGGCACCACCTCTCCTCCCGCAGCAGCCCAACTCCTTCCCCCAGGAGGGCATGCACTGGGCTATGGCTGTGGGCCTGCAGGAGCTCCCTCCTTCATCCTGCAGGCTGGAGGGCACAGCAGGGATATAGCCCCTTCCCCGCTGTGGCCATCTGCACTCAATTACAAGCCCTCTGGAAGCACGCAGAGGGCTGAGGCCCCGCTGCTGGTTCTCTATGATTAGCTTCTTCTTGTTTTTTGAATATTGCACATGGTGCAGCCAGCTGTGAGAAGCATTCACAGTTCAAAGCTTTTTTCCTCTCAAGACGAAAAGTGCTAATAAGCTAGGTGTTCCTATGGGTAAATAAGCCAGTTTGAAAGTTCTACTTCCCAGATCAGCTCCCTACTGTCTCTTCCCGGGATGCGGACCATTCTTGCTCTGTGGTCACTACTCAGGCCTCCCTGGCTGCAAATGAGCCCTAAGGAATTCCAAGGCGGTCTAGTTCCAGCTCCTGCTTTGCTATTATGGCCTCTCCCATGGGCGTGTGAGACAGCAGGCGAGCATCAGGCCCCTCTGAATGAAACCATTCCAGTGACAACCCCAAGCAAGGCCTACCTTCTCTCTAGCGGTGAGTCACACAGAGCACTAGTACTCCATTCACACCCGACATCCTCAATGCTCTCTTCAAGCCAGGAGCAGTGGGACTGATTTGGTTCCAAACACCAGGGCTGCTTAGGAAAATGTATTTGTGGAGTGACAGCACGGACCTGAAATCCAGCTCACATGTAAACACAGGGCAGAGCAAAGGAGGCTGGAAATGCTTGTGAACGGACAGGGAAAGTTCGCAGAGAGAGTGATGCGTACATAGAAAACAGGATTAATTAGTCCTTTTGCTGTTCCCTGAGCCAGGGAAATAAATGCAGAAGCACAATATGCCAATGGCCACAAGGCACAGGCATGGATATAGTGTTTTATCTAGCACTGGTGTGCTTGACTTGCATCTGTCACCTAAATTTCTTGAAATTTAGGATCTTATATATAGGATAAGTGGTTTTACTTGTGCTGAGGAAAACAGTGTAACTAACTTCTTACGTAAAGATTTAGCAGGGAAACTACCCCTCCAATGTCACGTTTTCTGATAAGTGAGTTTGCCCGTGAATAAGAAAATCTGCAGCAATTAGGGGTTGTTACGCTGAGGGTGGCTGGAGCCACTGTCTGAGAATAGAGCTGCAACGACAGAAAGGAGGGAAATGAGGAGCCCTGCAGCCAGACTGGCACTGAGGTACTGCTGTGCTCCCGACCTCGCTATACGGACACAGGAGCACTGGGATGTCACGTGTGCACTTGTGTGTGCGTGCACAACACTCCCAGCTCCAATTCCCAAGGTGGCCTGGGACCAGGCGAGTGCACTAGCACAGGCACACACTCCAGGCTTAGCTTTCAAAACAAACTTCCACTGAGACAGCAGGACCAGTGCACAGCCTGGAACGCCTTCTTGTGGAAAATCACAGCAGGCCCGTGGAGGAGGAGCACGTGTCAAAGGGACAAAGGCCCAACTTGCAGGTGTGCTGACTGGCCATGTCTGAGGCCAGGGTTGCAGCTGAAGAAACAGAGCAACAGACTGCATCCTGCTCAATGAAAGAAGAAACTATAGTCCACATTAATATCAATTAATACAGTTCAGCATAGTTCTGGGTGTGAATAATGGGAAGGCCCACCCTGGGTGTGAGTGCTACCCGCCCTAAGGGCATGTAGCTGGGCTAGAAATAAGGGACAGAAAGAGCAGCTTGTTGGTCGCTTGCTGCTTGCTATTTCACTTCTGCCCACCATGAACTGTTTCTCCTCTGCAATGCCCCTCTGCCATGTGCCATTCTGCCTTGGATCCAGCTCATTATGAACTGAAACCCCTACAAATTGTGAGGTACAATAAATCCTTCCTCCTTTAACTTGGGTGTCTGATATTTTGTCTCAGCAATAAGAAAAGTAACTAAGACACAAGTAAAGACACCAAGCCAGACATGACAACTAAAGGCAGCAGGTGACTCTAAACTGTGTTTGTCTGCCATTCAGGACTTCATTGGTACACCTAGCAACACCAACTGGCAGTGAGTATTGATGGCAAGTTCTTTATGTAACTCATGGCTTCCCTGTGGTTCCACAGAACCGGGACCTGTTCACAGGAAACACACACTGAAGAACAGAGAGGTGCCATGTCCATGGGGTTGGCATTTCACCTTCAAATGGCTCAGGTTGTGCACTTGTAATTTTCACACTTGAGAACATTTCAAAACAAAAAAAAAATTTTAAGTGCAATTAATTTCCATTTTTATCTGTCATTGACTCAAAAAATGACTACAGCAATGCTAAGACAATGGAGTTGAAGATGAATATTTCAATACTGAATTCCAACAAAATTTCTTGAAATAGAATAGAAATTATTTTATGATTTTAAATGTACTTTAACTAAATTAAAACATTTATGATTATGAGTTTTAAAAGATTACTGAATAAATGTTCTTTTCCAGGTTGAGTTGAAATTCAATATAAAATTGTTTTTCTGCGACAGGGTTTGCTATGTAGTTCAGGCTGGCCCTGAACTCACTAGGTAGCCCAGGGTGGCCTCAAATTTGCAGCAATCCTTCTGCCTCAGCCTCCCGAATGCTGGGACTACAGGTGTGTGCAACCACATCCAGATCTTTTTTTTTATTCCCTTTAGTTTTTTGAAACAAGAATCCAGGCTGGCCTTGGCACTCATGGCAATCCTCCTGCCTGAGTCTCACCAGTGCAGGGATTACAGGTGTGCGCCACCATGCTTAGTGTAGGGGGCCCTGCCCCCCCCCGCTGGAAATCTTGAGTGCCTTTTATGGACATATCCGGGCCTGCTACAAATCT
>NW_004624807.1:2145962-2167093 GCF_000247695.1 Heterocephalus glaber
CCCTACGGTATATATGTTGTAACAGCTTCTGCAATAAACGAGACTTGATCAGAAACCTGTCTTGTCTCCATCTCTCGTGTCCCCTGTCCCCTCTCATCCTCGCTCCCCCTCTAGGGTCTCCGTTGACTTACCCGCGGGCCGGGACAGCTTAGTTGTTACAAGATTTTTTAAAAGTCTGGCGGGAGAAAAATAAGCATTACAAAATCTGTGCCATCCAAAATTAAGATGACACACAGCAATTAGAAATATTCAGATTTTTTTCTAATCTGTGCTCACAGGCAATGACACGTATGCTCTACTCCAAGAAGTGTCAAACAGACAAATCTGAAAGAATCCACCAAGTGTAATAAATTAGAAGTACATACAAACTTATGGCTTACAAAAAGATTCACACGTAGAAGTTTCAATTCATGAATTTCTCAGAGTCTGTCTAGGTCCCTGCTGAGCGCTAAGCGCGTGGCCTGGCCAAACCTGGTCATCACTTAACTCTTGAGGGACACGGGACTGAGAAGAAAGGATTGGCGACACAGACACAGCCCAGTGCCCTTCCTCCCAGTGCCCTTCCCTGTGCAGGGGCCAGGAGCTCAGAGCGCCTCTCAGCGTGCTCACTGCTCTCCCGTGACGAACAGGTGCACGCTCCTCTTGGACTGCAGCATCTGCGCGGCCCGCTCCGCGCCCACCACCGCTGCCAAGCGCTGGGCGTCAAACTTGGAGTAGAGGACGGTGCAGGTCCACGTGGCTTCCTCCCCCCTGCTGGTGGCTTGCAGCATGTTGCAGATTTCGCTGTAGAAGTGCGGGTAGGTGGGCAGCTCGTAGAATAGCAAGTTCCTGATGCCCCTGATGGTGTACCTGTCAGAACAGAGCATGGAGAGGCTGTGGCTCCCTGAGAAGCTGTCCAGAGAAGGCTGCCCAAGTGCTTCAAGGGCACCGTCCACTGCTGCTGCCTCAGGCTAGAGGACAGTGCCCCACACAAGAAGGGCTTGTTTCTGTGACAACAGAGTTGAATTCCTAATGTTTGGCTTAAGATAACAGAATAATTTTACAATTCTGAAGCCTACTCCACAGAGGCCGAGGTAGAGTGGGGAAGAGCGCGGACCAGGATTAAGAATCTGTCACAGAAAAGCAGGCATGGACAACTTAGCGTCCCCTTACTGGAATCAGGGAAAACGAGTGCTGTGCAATGGAGACCAGGTCAGAGCCACCACACAGAGCAGGCAGCACACAGAGCGCGCGCTGCATTCGTCTTTCCCGTCGCTCTGCAGACGTGTGACTCCTTCCACGGTGGATGTCCCACGTCCGTCCACCCACAAGCTCCCGCCTGAGCACCCCTCGGTCATCAGGAGAAAGCCGTTCGTCTCCACAGCTCGGAAGCCCCACCTCTCCCGGCTGCACCGTGCTGCTCCAGCAGTGGGGGCGACTCGCCGTCTGGTTGTGGAATCCACAGCCAACACTCCCCGTGGGACTCTGCCACCGGAGCTGTACACCTGGTCAAGGCTCTGGCTTTTCTCGCACTGACGACTTTATGCTTCCTTGCAAACTGCATTTTATTCACAGAGGATAAGTATTTCTTGTCTTTTATCTCATGACTCTTCCTGACCTCTTGGAAAGCCTCCTCTTACAAACCATTACTGATTCACTACGTGAGATTCGAAAGGCCAGCACCCTTAAACAAATTGTTCTAACTCACCAGTTACCACAACAAACACGAGTTCCGCTTCTGCTCAGCATGTACAGAGCTTGAGAGTACTGCTGCCACGTGAACAGAAGAGAATCACACAACCCACAGGATTCTTTCTCTTGAGCCCAGAGAGCTCCTGCCATGAGGCAACCAGGTGGACTGAATTCGGGGTGTGCCGGCACATGTCTAGCAGCCGCTTCTCAGCAGGAAAGGGGGACTGGTGAGGTGCACGTGCCACTCTCCCTGTGCAGCCAATTTCAAGCTACAAAGTGTTACTGAGCACAGAGCTGGGATGACAAGGACTCCTGACCTCCTCAGCGGTCCTGAGGCAGCTTCAGCCTGATACCGCCCACTGGCTGATTCTAGACTGTCAGGCTCTGCCGAAGAGAAACAGGACACAAGATCACACCTCTGGCAGAGCGCAGGAGAAAGGCAGCTCCCCAAATCTGGGTGGGAAGAACGTAGCTACACTCTGACCAACTCTTACAGGACAAATTGGGCCTGTGACCGTGCAGGATGCCTAGGACCCTGGCTGTTCCTCGGGAGCTCTCCGCAGGCCCTGCAGAGACCCCACCCCACCGGCAGTGCAGGTGTGAGGCTCAGCTACCTTCAGACTCGCCTCCTGAGACCCACAGCAAAAGCCTGAAGTGGTGAGAGAGGCCCGAGCCCGAGCCCAGGAAGGCAAGACCCTGGCAGCAGAGGGCAGGCAGGCCCGACGGTCTCTCCTGAGGGAGGGGCAGGACCGACACCCCAGGTCTCCCGACCTCTGAGCACAGGCCAAGCTCTGGACTTGTGCATGCCCAGGGCTCCTGCCCTGACCCAGCAGCGCCTGCCCTCAGCGAGAACCTGGACGCTCTCCCTACCAAGACCGCCGGGGACACAAAGCAGGCTTCGAAGGCTCAGCTACCCTGACAACAACTCTGGCCCGGCCAAGCTGGAAGGGAAAGGGCTGCTAATACTGAGCGGGCCCAGTGCCAGCCAGGACCACACGCCTCGCAGCGAATCACGCCGGCTGTGGGCTGCTCCAGGAGGCACAGGAGTGTGGCTGGGGCAGCAGAGGTCAGGAGCCAGAGAGATCACTCCAGCACCCTAGCCCACACTACGCTCAACTGCTGCAGGAGTCTGAAGTCTGTGTTGCCATGGTAACCCCATCCAGAGCAGAGCAGCCCCCTGCACTAGCAGCCTCGGTATCACTTCCCTCAGCCTCTACAGCCAACAGAAGACACTGGAACAATGGGGTTATCACAGTGACAATCAAGACACTCCAAGAGTGGGGAGTTTTACAGAAATAGGTCCGTGGGGTGGAGAGGAGATGTGGCAAAGACAGGAAATACATGGTAACTGCGCCGAGTTTTTAACTGGGTACAGCATTTACACTATCAGGCTTTCCCTTCCAAATCTGGCCTAAGAAAATATCGATGGTAAGGACACCACCATAGATATGCATGTGCATGTTCTCGGCATCACCACACACAGCCAACACCCTGGGCAGCACAATCCACACAGAAGCCGGGCCTGGTGGTGCAGCTGCGATCCCAGCGTGTGAGAGGCTGAGGCAGGAGGTTGGCAGGTTCAGGGCCGGCCTGGGCCACATAAGCAAGTTCAAATTGGCCTGGACTGCACGGCAGAGCCTGTCTCAAAAAAACAAAAAATCACCCAAGCCCACAGACGCTCCAGGCTCTTACACGAAACGGCAGAATATCTGCACATACCCTCTGCATGTACTGCTATAGACTCTAAATCTTCTCTAGATTACCACACAGGCATTCCTCCTTCAATGACCCACCCGTTTAATGACTGTTCCAACCTTCGGAGGTGCAGTTCGCACATCTGACCCACCCCTTGGGCCTACGACTCAGCCTGTTTTGGTAAGTTCTGCAGATCTTGTTTATCCAGCCTCAGTGTCTTTCTTGCACAGTACACCTTGCTTCTACAGGACTGTCATTTTGCTGACTGCGCTGTGTGGTACAGTACCATAGTTTTATGTCCTGTTATACATTTCCGTACCACATGTAAGAGTATGCAAATAGAAGCAAAGGCATCAAGTTGGAGCTTCCTTTGACCGTTTCTTTGTTCTTAATGCTGCACTGTCCATGCTCTGTACAATTCCTCCTTTGGTGACCGGTCAGTTAATGAGCCAGTCACAGCGCCAGGGCGCAGGCTCTGAAAGAGGAAGGTCTGTGACCCTAACAATTCAAAGGCTATGTCCACAGCTGTTACACTGCATTGTTGAAGGGATAACGGCAAGACGTCTTTAAGTTCAGTGTAAGTACAGACGCATTATGTTCAGAATATTTTCAATTTTAATGCATTGACTTATTTTTGCAGCTGGGTGAGTCTATGAAGGCAGGGCCCGTGGGCACAGGGCCAATTTTAATAGCAAACACTGAGAAAACTGTATGTCCATTAAAAGGAAACGGGGCTACTGGCATAAGCAAATA
Organism: Heterocephalus glaber; assembly: GCF_000247695.1. The sequence continues at coordinate 2,150,082 of NW_004624807.1, forward strand.
ATGTAGTACTACATACGCATTAAAAAACTGTGATGCTGGGGATGGTGGCACACACCCATAATCCCAGGACTCGGGAGGCTGAGGCAGGAGGATCATTGCAAGTTTGAGGCCAGCCTGGCCACACAGTGAGTTCAAGGCCAGTCTGAACTATGTACATACTGAGGTCCGGTCTCACGAGCAAATAAAATAAAAAGAAGCGGGGCTTGGAAGGTGAATGATCCTGGGGGCACCGTACTCATCAGTGATAAACCAGTGATCAACCGACTCACGAATCCGAAGCTCACTGTGCTGGAAGGAGCGGGCGGGCCTGCTCCCTTGGGCCGTCCTGGAAGGGCGCATCGCCCTCCCTCCTCTGCTTCCCATTTACCACAACTCGAACAGCTGCCCTCTGCTGTGGCCCTGCCCAGCTGCTTCTGCCCTGGAGCCAGTCAACCACAGGCCGAAAGTTCCGAAGCCCAAGTAAGTAAACCCTCACTTGTGGGTGACAGGTATTTTGTCCCAGTATAAGAATGTGAGTAGGAGAGGCTATGTGACAGAGCTACACATATGTACAAACTTAAAACCATATCTCCAACGTGCAGGTATATATACCACAATATTACAGCCCGAACTTTCAATAACGAGCACATCAAACATTTACAAAAAAGTGGAAAAAACCCAAGCACAGAACTGGATCATAATTTTGGTATTTTTAAAAAACACTTATAAATGTGTTGACTGTGTACATGTATTTTTCATACAGAAAAGAGGAATAATACACCCAAAAACCCACCGTTTTTAAAAAATGTCAAAATGTCATCTGTAATCTCAGCACTTGGGAGGCTGAGGCAGGAGGAGCACTGTGAGTTAGATGTCAGCCTGGACTACGTAGTGAGCTCAAGACCAGCTGGAACCACATAGCGAGACCTTGTCTCCAAAAGAAAGCAATACTCTTATAATCAGAAAAAACAAACTAAAACAAGAAGAGACTAAGGGCAACAGAGGTTACACGTTTAAAACAGGAAAGAAAGAAGATGTGTTGGTGTAGATTTCCCCACAAGCCTTCCGTCTGCCTCCCTCACCCCTCAGATGTACCTAGGCCTTCAGGGCTCCCTGAAAACAGTCTCACCCTGAAAGGACCTGAAACTAAGGCTGCTCCATATGTCTACTTCACCTGCCAACTGTTAAGGCACCCACACGATGTGAAGGACTGGCTCCTCCACAGCCTGGAGCCCGATCTGCTGCTTCCCCTCGGGGCAGGCACACACAGAAAGCTCCAGCAGCCTTCTCACGCCCTAGAAACCTCACCCAGGCTCCAGGCACAAGGACAAAAAGAGCCAGGAGCCATTCCTGGGACGACACCTGAGACCAACGCCCACGCAGTTCTAAAATGCTACCAGCTTCCTTTCATCCTCCCAAAAACATAAATATTCAGGCTGAAAATTTCTGCTACCTCAAAAATAAATTCTCACGTTTCCAATGCTACCAACTGTCGGGGAGAAAATAAAGCCAGAATTTCAGAGCTGGGCAATACTGCTGGAAATACACGTAATCCGAGGGCTCAGAATGTAGCTAAGGGCAAAGCACTGGCCTAGCATTCGTGAAACTCTGGTGAAACTCTGGGTTCCGCCCCAGCACCGTACAAAACAAAAACAAACAAGGACACGCGCTTGCTTTTTCAAAGTCAAATACAAAATCAGATCACAAAGGCGCTGGGGACCAAACCCCCATCACAACCTCCCTCCGTGGTTGTGGCCGCTCAAGCACAACATTCACTGGCTGGGAACCTGGAGCCTTCTCACCCGTGTAAACTTGGAAGCACTTCCTGTTTCGTTCTCTGCCGCCGCCGTCAGGAAAGGTCCTCACGGGCCCAGAGCAGAGCTGAGGGCACACGCTCACTGCACCAGCACTTACGGGGCAGCGCGGCTTGTACAGGGTAAGGCAGGGCGCTGTCCTGTCCCAAGGGCCTTGTGCCGCCAGGCCTCTCCCCGAGCAGCTGCTCAGACAGCCGGGTCCTCAGCCCAGCCTCGCTCACGCTCACGACAGACAATCACTGGGAAGTTTCCCCGTCCAGCCACTGCGCCTGACGGCTTACTTCGTCAGCCGACAGAAAACGGAGTGAGCCAACCTCCCCCACACACTTCCCAACATGAATGGGAACAACTTACTAGAACAAAGCAAATAATGATGCCAACAAGCAGGCACTCCCTAAACTGGCCAAGCAGACTTTTCTGCCGAGAACGAAGCTAGGAAACAAACTTAAGAAATTCTCCACTCTTCACTCAGATGAACTGATCAGCAGCAGAATACCCAGAGGTCCGTCATGCCGGCTTGCCGTGCCCCAGGAGGCTGCTGGGGGCTTCCTTGGCCACCCTGGTAAGAGGAGCACACCTGGCAGCACTGGTCTGACACCAGCATGAGGCCAAAGGCACACAGCGACAGAGGCATCACTCATGTGCTCAAGGGTGAAGACTTCCGGCTTAGCCTCTGGGAGTTTGAGAAAATAACCTCACTGGTACACAGGACAGAGCTCAGAGTCGCTGGATGCTGCAGTGAAACCAGGAGGAAAGAAGTACGGTGAGTCCCTGACTTACGAACACTCAAGGTGCGAACTTTCATAGATGCAAACAGTCCTCACATTCGGTTTTTTATGCTTTACACTGTGTATCTGTGTCAAAAGCGTGTAAGACTCACTTTGTCAGACTGATGAACAACCAACTTCTGCATATTTCCCGAAATGGACCTCATTTGTACATCGGGGACTGACTGAAATAGAACAGTTTCCACCTCCACTTGCTAGCAGGCTTCGCAAGTCTCTACGTCCAGGCACACAAAGGGCTGCAACTAACACGGCACAGTAAGGCAGGCTAGTGGCACCACCTCATTAGGACATGTCTGCTAGTCACGCTGCTCCCCACCTTCCCCACATCGGGGCACCCAGGGCGAAGTCCCGGTGCACTCCTTCCTGTCTGAGCTCTGGCACTGTGCTGGCCTCCAGCTCCCAGCTCACATGGCCCTCGAGGCCCCTCAGCCACAAGGCCTCCCCTACCTGGGCTCACACAGGTTGGCCCCATCACGAGCTGCTCCACTGTAATGCTTGGCTTGAGGCACACAACCCCGGGCACACTCCAGGTCTGCACCAGGTGGTGCTTTCATTAAACAATCTTTCCCAGCAATCCTCACTCTGAGACAAAAGCAACTGACTGACCAAGAGGAATCTGTCTTGTCCAGACACACTTCGCTTCTCCAGAGTGGCAGGGCAAGGGCGACAACCTCACAGCCCTCACGGCCCTGCAGAGCTGCCAGGTGCTCAGGTGCAGGCCCGGACTTTCGCTGCAGGCCCCTCGGGACAGCGGGACGCCACAACCTTACCTTTTGTAGAAATGGAAGCGCTCCGTGAGGAGCAGAAACTGCTTCTCTCCTTGAAGGAAGAAGTGCCTGGCCCTGGAGACAGCAGGCTTCTGGGTGTACTCGCAGATGTGGGTGAAGTTCAGCTCCTCCCTCTTGAAGTAATTTCGGAGACGCACGTAGTCAAAGTAGGAGGGCACATAGATGAGTGTGTGGGACATGATGGCGTCACGGTACTGAGGCAGAATCTTGTTCACGAAAAAGTTAAACCTGATTTGGAAAGGCAAAGGGCAAGGTTAGTGGTCCAGAGCAGAACAAGAATGGTCTGGAGCTGTGCTGTAGGCCCGGCGAGTCACAACCTCACGTTCAGTTACCTCAGGCCCAGTGTCTCGCTTCCCAAAAAAGATTAGGTATGGACGGAACCTGATGCGGACACTGAAAAATAAGTGCTAACATCACACACTGCACAGAGCAGATGCAACGCCTTTATGCCCTGAAGACACCATACCATCAGTCAGTCGGTCAGGGAAAACCGCCCTGAGCTTCTCCCGTCCGCTGAGCACCATCGTGCTAACCGGTCACAACGAGGAGGAGGAGGAAGACCGGGACACAGAACTAGGACACAGCTGTTGCCCCCAAGGCTTCCAGTAAAGCTGCTGACATGGGACACATGGCACAAAGCACGTAATGTGACTTAAATCCCACAGGCCAGCGGCGGGGATGTAGCTCAGCGCCACAGTGCCAACCAGCAAGTGCGAGGACTGAGTTCAATCCCCCATACAAAAAAGGAGGAAATTTTAAAAATAAGTAAATGCCACAGTGATGCAAGAAGCGGCGCTGACTCAGACCCAGCCAACGCGTCCGTCTGGACCTCAGCTTCCTCCTGAGTCCCGGGACCCCTCTGATCTGCTCGACGCAATCTATTGAGGTTGGATCCCCGACACGGCCCAGGGAGCCCAGCAGCAGGCGGGTTACCTGGCATCGATGGCGGTGGCCAGGTTCTCAGGATCCATCCTCTGGAACACGTGTGGGAGCTGCGCCAGCACGTGACTGATGGAGCCCGGCCCGGGGACATTGCGCACGGCCACCTGCCAGGGTTCGTGAGAACATCACTGCTCAGCCCTGCCCTGGAGCACAGAGCGCGGAGCCTCATGAGCAGCAGCACGGTGACACCCACCTGGCCTTCCAAGTTGACGCAGAACCTGTTGAACACAGAGTTGATCTGCGCATCCTGCAGGGCCCCAAACAGCAGGGTCTGGCGGTAGAACCTGGCCCAGTTATTGAGGCTCCACATCCGTACTCGAGAAAAGTCCACCCCGTGGGAGTCCAGGGGCAGCAAGTTCATGTGGTCCATCAAGTGCTGTGGGCAAAGAGAAGGCCACCATTAGCCTGCACCGACCGAGCGTGCCGGGCAGTGCTGAGCACGCCACAAGCCCAGCGTCGCCTCTCACCGCAGAGGACCTCAACCACTTTCTCCACTGCAGCAAGAAACCCGAGGCGCACATGGGTGAGCAAGATCAGCTGAGACAGGCCACCTCCCGGGCCTTTCACAGTACCTAGTGCAAGTCCTTCAAAGCCACTTCTGAAATGCCACCCTGCAGTGTACAGGCCCCGGCCCCACACCTGACAAAGGGGCAATGACACGGAACACAGAGCAGCTGTCTTTCTGTGACTCAGAGGTGCTGTAGACCTACAGGGGCCCCAAAGCCTTGCGTTTGGAAGGCAACTATATTACGGGGGCATGAGACTGACTTGCTACTAAGAGGTGGGGCCCCACTAACAGAGCTGGGTCACCGGGGCATGGCCTAGAAGGGGTATCTCCCTGTGCAGCTCCTCCCTTCAGTCTCTGCTTCCTGTGCACCATGAGGTAAGCAGCATTCCTCTCCCCGGGCCCTGCCCAGATCAGAGGCAGCTGACTTCGGACTGATACCTCTACAAACTGTAAACCTCTCCTCTTTTAAGTTGTAGGAGTCAGGTGTTGTATCCCATCTACAAGGAAATCGAAAACAACATCCAGTTCTCCAAACATCAGTGGCCCAGAGCACTACAACTGCTTTTCCTCAAACTAAAGAATATGACAACTTACTGACGTGCCTTTTCCATTTTATTACATTTTCAACTGGCAAATATCAGGGTTGGATACTAAAAGCTTATTCCGTGCTTTAGAAGAATGTACTACCCTTATGTGGCCCAAATTCCCACAACTGGAAGGCCTACAGCTGTAGAAGTGAGTTCCCATTTGCAAAAGAAGCAAGCGCTGTCTATGATAAGGGCATTCTGAAGCAGTTTGCAACCCTCAGCAAAGAACTGCAGAGTATGAGGAGGAAAAACAGAAAGTGGATAAAGCTGCCCCATAAAAGATGCCACAGTGATCTCCCATCTCCAGTGAAGACGGAGCCCAAGAAAACGGGCACCAAGAGAGGAGATGAGGGATGGTGAGGCCAGGGTGCTCCACGTCTCACATACGAAGACGCTCAGGGGAGAGCCCCCCCCCCCCGAGAATCTTTACATCTGGGCTGATCTGAGGGCAGAGGAAGGGGAACCAGCATTACCAGGACATGCTCCCAGTTCTGCATCAGGTAAATGTCAGCCTGATCGATGATGAGGAGCTCAATGGAAGACAGAAAGTCACAGTCTCTCTTCTTCACCCCTTCTCCACCGATGATGGTCCTCAAGCCCAGCGGGGAGGCGATGAGGATGTCAGAGGAGTAGAAGGGGGCGTAGAGCCGGATGCTCCTCTGCAGCACCGCCACTCCTGCACAGAGCACTGAGTGTGCACCCGCTCCCACCAGGGCTCCAGGTCGCAGCGCAGCCCCTCGGCCCCGAGCTGTGCTCCAAGCACGCTGCGCAGTGACACACTGACCACCCCTCGTCTACAGTTGCTTCCAGCCCCAAGCCCTCCTTCCCTTCGGTCCCCCAACCTCTCCAGAGTGCTCACTGCTCTCAAGTCTCCCGTCCACTTCTTGGCGCACTGCCTTCTGGCTCTGATTCCCAGAGCTCCAGCCTCCCTGCAGGGTCTGCGCCATCCTGACTCTGGCTCAATCCCAACAGCCCTCAGTTACAGGGCTTCGTGTCCGGAAGCACAAATGCACGTTAAACCCTGAAATGCTCTCTGGCTTGCTTCTGTCCCCAGGACTTCAGCACCCCTCCCCAAGGCTCCTTTCCCTGACCAAGCCCTTGCATGTCTTTCCAGATCCAAATATTTCTTCTTCCAAAGGCCCCTCTGTTCCTCCTTCACTCTACCTAAAGCTTCCAATAACTTTATTTCCTACCCATGGCTTTAATGCTACCTTCATACAAATTTGTTGTTCCAGCCCAAATCTTTTTGCTGTGCTTCAGACCAGCACACCAGCAGCTTGCTGGACATGTGAATGTGTCCCAAACCAACACTGCATCCATACGAAGCCTGTGTCAGCGAACCCTACATCATCCCAGGCTTCGTCCCCAAAGGCCTCCGCACAAATGTTTCTGAAACGTTTTCCTCCACTCCAACCACCCCTCTTGGTGACTGGATAGATCTTACTCGGGTTTCAACCTCGTACAGAAGGCAGCGAGGTGGGCATGCCTTCCCTATCCACACTGCCGCCAGCCCAGACCAGTGGTTTGCTTCCAATGCTCCCAGAAGCCCTGTGGCACAGGCAGCATCTGACCTCCGCACCCCTCAAATGGACTTCACTGCCAAGAGGAACCGCAACTTTTATTCCCAGTTCCCTAACAGTGCCTGGCATGCTGCAGACCAAAAACGATCGTGAATAAGCTCGTACGACTATGAGCTTTCAAGGCAAACAGCCAGGAGGGCAGGAGCTGAACGAGCAACCAGCAAAAACACAGTGAGCTGCAGGAGTCGCTGAGTGAGCAGTGGTCCCTGCAGCACCCACCAGCTGCACCGCAGCACCTGAGAGCGCCCAGTGCCGAGCCGCTCCTTGGAAACGTGTAGCTCACATGCTTTCCCACGTGGCTGTGGCCCGGGCCAGACTCTGCCCTGGCAAATGAGGCGGCGGCCAGAAAGCCCAGAGCCCCAGGCTCCAGCCACTCCGTGACCCGCACAGCACCCCATGCTGACGCAGAGAAATTACCAATCCTGAAGTGGTCATCGATGTTACCCACGAACACAGCCTCATAGTCCTCGGGCCTCTTCAGGTTGGGTGGTCTCTCCTCGGGGTCCGACCCATATTCGCTCTGAAATCTCTTTCTGTTGCTCACGACAACTTTCTTCTTGCTGTCACCCTCGAAGAGGCTGATGAAGAGCTGCACCAGCCGCAAGGCAGCTTCCCGGAATGGCACCACCATCAGGACCTGCGTAGGGGCAATGGCAGCCTCGGTGGGGGCGGGAGGAGAAATAGCAAGCCTGGGGATCTGCTGAGGACGTGGGGCTCAGGAGCCCTGTGTGCACGCAGTGTGGCGCCCGTGTCATCCCAGCAGGGGCCTGGCCCCGTGGACTCGGGCCCATGGCTCCACATGGGTGAGACGCTTCTCCAGAAGCACCTTGGCACAGGGCCATGCCCACCTCAGATCCGTCTGCCAGCCAAGACTCAAGGACAGACATGAGGTACTCTTTTGTGTCCCACAAAGCTCAGTATTGCATTTTTATGCAAAGACCCAGTTAATAAAAAATTTTTTTTTCTGGTACCGGGGATCGAACTCAGGACCTTGCCCTTGCGAGGCAGGCAGCAGCACCACTGAGCTACATCCCCAGCCCCCCACTTAATAAATTTACAGCAAGAAAGTGAAGTAAAGAAAAAGAAATGAGGCTTTCCTCATGGGGCAGCCACCCCGCGTCTCCAGGAGTACTGTTATCTTGATTTTTCCTCTTTTACTTGGCCCAAGCTTGCTCTGCAGAGCCAGTTCCTCTCTCTTCATTTTTTCAAATAACTTTTGTCACCAATTTAAAAAAAAAACTAAAGAAAAAGGATTAACACATCATTGCTTTTCTCGTACATACCCTAGAATCTTTTTTAGAAAACATTGTAAAGTACTCTTAAAACAAGACCAGAATTCAGTGAAAAATAGGACTACTTTCCACACATTTAAAAACACTCAGAGTTATGGTTGAGAGCAAAAACACATGGCTCATTTCCATCACTGTGAAGCAGTATGAGCAATGGACGGAACACACGGCCCAGTGCCTGTCTCCGCCCCATGCAACGCTGTGAAGCAGAGAAGCTCAAGATGCCAACAGCTGAGGCAGATGGAGCCCCGAGTGGAGCCAGCTTGGCCAAATGAGGGCAGCGGCTCAGCTGGTACAGGACACGGACACTGCACTACTGTCCCACCGGGCGCCTGGGCTTCAGGTCCCCAGCAGCATACAAGGGGCCTGACTAAGAAACCCCTGAGCCATGTCAACACTCAAATCGCAGTCACCTAATGCGATGGCGCTTCTTCAGTATGGCGACACAGGCTAGGGGAGGGCGTAAGGCCCAGCCCCACAGCACCGTGAGGAATGCACAGAGAACTAAAGAGCACTCTCCCTTCTGCAGCTCCTCAGACCCGCCGGTGCTCAGACTCCTAAACACAAATAAACAGGGTCAATTCTTTAAGCAGCAGTAGCTTCACGGGGCAAACCCACTGTGTTTTCCAAGTTTGTGCTCTGACACAGCATCCTGAAATGAGCCTCTGGCTGCAGCTTCGTCTGCGGCTCCTTCCCCGCCTCTCTCTTGCAAGGCCCTCTGCGGACTGGAGCTCACTCTGACCACGGAGAGAGACTGCGTGCTGCCTGCCTGGCTGGGCTGTGGGTCCACCCGTAAAGCCTGCAGCCTGGAGCGCCTCCCTTAGCTTCTCCACTGTCAGAGCCGCCCGCTCAGCTGCTGGCAGCACCTCTGGCCTCCGCCTGCCCCCTCGGCAGCTTCTGGCTGTCACTCACCTTGGGCCTCGTCAGGCCTTGGTCCCTGAAGCCATCGTCCTCACTCAGCCCGGGCTTCTGACTTCGCCGCCTGGTGTTGTTACTGAGCACTCGGGCGTTGGCCTTGAGGACGTGATTCAGCGCATGCAGGCAGTACACGCGTCGGATCTCCTCCCCGTTCCCCAGTGCAGTCCTTTCTGGGTAGAACAGGTCCCGGTAGGAGTTCATAAGCAGGAAGAGCTCTTTCTGGAGTGGGCTGAAGGGGCACCTGGATTTCTGGGGACCAGACATGAACTGGCCGTTGGTCTTGGTCCAAGTGGAGCCCAGCGGCTTCTGGAGATGAAGCGACTTTAGGTCAACATCCTTCGGAGGCTTAAACGTTTCCATCCTCTGAAACCTGGAGGAAAAGACGAGCTGGCCCAGGGTGGGCCACTGGGGAGAGGCCCGGTGCCAATCAGCAGGGACGGGGCTTACAACAGCCGCCGCCAGTGCTTCACACATGACCACGACCCTTCCGGACGGACGCAAGGACCGCCTCGCTTGACCCGCGGCAGACAGGTGCCGAGACTCGGTGGGGAAGGAACACTTGGCCCACGGAGGCAGGGGGACGCAGGCAATGTCGGCTAGAGCCTAGGCCTACTGGCTTCCAATCAGCTCCAGCTAGACGTGGGGCACGACTGTCATCCCAGCCCTCAGGAGGAGGGTGAGGCAGGAGGATCACTGTGAGTCTGAGGCCAGCCTGGGTGACACAGTGAGTTCAAGGCCAGCCTGAACAGCACATGGAGACCCTGTCTAAAAAAAAAAAAAATCCGAGCTCCTCACCCTACCAAGGTCTTGCACTCCTCTGCAGTCACTTCTGGGAGTAACATTCAGTCTAGGAAGAAGGGCTCCTGTGCTCAAATGACTGTGGCCAACATCACCATGCCTAGATGGGGAGACTCAGTGTCCATGTGTCTGTCCTTCCTCCCTCCTCCCTTCTTCTGGTTTGTCTTGTTTTGTTTTTTTGAGATAAGGTCTCACTGTGTAGTTCAGGCTAGCCTTGAACTCACAGCGCTCCTGCCTCAGCCTCTCAAGTGCCAGGACTACAGGCATGTGCCCGCACACATGGCCACAACATATTTTAGAAACCACAAGTCCTGAAGAGTCTTTGGACAGGAAATGCATTCATGTTGATTCACTCAGAATTTTCAAATTTGATATGGGCAAGTAACAATTTCTATTTAAAAAACTATCTACAGCCCCTCCCCTTCAGACACATCTATTAGAATTCCAAGGAACACGATTTCATGAGATATGAGTTTGGGATATTTTCTAAAAGCAGACTTCAGCCATAAAAAGAATGAGCTACTGGTAAATAAAACACCCTGGCTGAAACGCCTGGGGTTTCTGAGTGCAAACAGCCACTGTCACAAAAGTCACACCCTATGATCCCATGTCACATCTTTGAAAACAGAAAGATGGAAGTGGAGCCCAGGTTACCAGGGTTAGGCATGGGCAGAGCAGACGGTGGGGCCCACGGGCGCTGGACTCGTGCTGCGCTCTGACGGGTGCAGACTCAGGACCCTACACGGACACCAAAACTGAACACATGGAGACACACGGCCGGCAGGGGACGCCAGGAGACTGGGTGAGATGCTGAGGCATCAGTGTCACTGTCCCTGTGGCACCCTACTCTGGGGCCCTGCTAGACTTCACCACCGGGAAACAGCAAAGGCTACAAGAGATGTCAGTGACTTCTACACCTGCTGTATTTATCACCTCACTATTTTTATAAATTTCAGCCAAAACAAGGACAGCCAGGCATGGTGGCACACGCCTGTAATCCAAGCTACTGGAGGCGGCTGAGGCAGGAGGACTGCTGCGAGTTCGAGGCCAGCCTAGGCCACACAGTGAGTTCAAGATCAGCCTGCACTACATGGTGAGACCTTGCCTCAATGTGAAAATAAACCGTACTGGTCCACGGACGGACTCAAGCTGACTGTGGGGCTCGGCTGGGGCCGTGGCTGTGGAGGGCGCCCTCTCACTGGTGCTCTTCCCTGTGCTGCTTCCTGGCCGCCATGATGCCAGCAGCTCTGCTCCACCAAGACATCCCCACCTCCGAGGCTCCCGCCCTCAGCCTGGGGTCAGGTACTGTCCCAGGAGGTCCCCTCGACCTCCTGAGGGCAGGCGACGCCCCTGCAGGTGCCGCTCTGGTCCCCAGCACGCACACTCCAGCCCCACCTGTGAAAGACCTGCTACTGCCGCACAGCACGCATCCTGTGTCTAAGTCTAAGACCACTGTTTCACTCAGCTTTCTCCAAGCAGCACTCACTTTGAGCCGATGGGTCGTTTTGGGGTTTGTTGGAAGCGCTTGAACTTCTTTTTCTTTCAGTTCCTTGTTCACATGGTGCACAAATGGATCTAATTCAGAAATACAGACATTGGCACGCTTAGCACTGACGGCCGGGCTCCCTGGTCTTCCGTGAGTGGCACGCTGACCTCCCTGCTGTCAACGCATCCCTCTTTCCATCCACCTTGCCCATCCTCTAGCCCATCCACACCGTGCAATTTCAGGCAGGCTCACTTTCCCAAAACAGCTCTCTGTACATGACTTCCCAGCTCAAAAACCTGTGGAGAAACTTCTCAGCCTAAACTTCAGGGCACGGTGGGCTGCGCCTTCAACCTCAAATTCTCTTCCGCCTGTGCCTTTCCCGCCTGACTAAAGCTTCCCCTCTCCTTCAGCTCATTTCCACACACCCAAGCATTACCAGTGTCACGCCACCTGGCTCACAGCAGCTCCCGCCCAGGCCTTCTGCTCAGGCGGCGTTGGCTTCCTCAGAGGCTGTCGGTCCTACCCCTCACCTAGGCGCCCAACACATGCGCATCTCGGGTCAGCAGGCAGGCAGGCAGCAAGTTCCCCGGGGCAGGGCCCACGTCTGGCTGATCTCACGCTGAGACCTACAGCGCCCCCGACCCTCCCTTGCCCAGAGGCGGGGCTCAGGGAAGGCGCTTGGGTCACGGAGCCTCACCAGGTCAGGAGCGGAGTGTGCCTGTCACCAGGAGCTGGGCCTGTCAGAGGTGGACATGGGCGGGACCTGGAGGGCCCATCTCCCTCCCTGGCTCCTTTCTCTCAAGGCTTCCTGGCCACCGAGATGCAGGCAACTTTCCTCCGCCCGGCCCTCCCACCATGCTGTTTCTGCATCTGTGCCTGTCAGCGTCTGAAACTGTGAGTCTGAGGTCAGCCCAAGTTTCACAGCAAGGGCCCGTCCCAAAAGCCAACACACAGAAATCCTCAATACCGCCTGAATCAGCACATGCTCCGAACAACAGCACCAGTAGTCTGGGTAACCTTCAGGGCTCTGTGCTGGCCACCCAGGCCCTCCCAGACCCCCTCTTTAGGAAACAGAGCAAAGTTAGATGACATTCAAGGATGCAAACGGCAAAACTTCAAGGGTAACGCACCTTGTACTAAATACCTAAGAGCTAACAACACAACAAAAATTCTAGGGGCCTTCTTTCTATGTGAGCAAAATATCCAAATTTCTGGACAGTCAGGCTCCTGGTGTTTCCAAGTTTGGATGGGTTTGTGCCACGATTCTACAAATGCTACCTACTCCGCCCTCTCTTGCATAACAGCTAACTGATGCAGACGAGCCAATCGAGGGGTAAACTTTTAGCTCCCTAACCGCAAAGCTGAACTGAGGAAGGCCACTGGAAGCAGGAAAAGCGATCGGGACAGAGAGCCCTAGCCTGCCTCCCCCACCACGCACAGCTGAGAGCCGCCCAGCCCGGGCTGCACACCGCAGAGGCCTCGTGAGACTGTGCGCCGCGTGTCGCTGGCAGCAACCAGCTTGGGGAGGAAAGGGATGGGGCACACTCTGGCTTCAAAGCTTTCCCTGGAGGAGAGGACCCCCGAGACTGGCCTCTCCTGGGCCTCAGGCATCTGAAAAAGCAGGGCCCGAACCAAAATAACACGCAAGGCATAGAAACAAGGTGGGAAGCATTTTCCCCTTCTTCTTTCTCTCCTGCTTGGGGAGAAAATCAGAAGTCTCCCTGGCCTGGAGAGCTGGCTTTCCACACTGCCCTCAAAGTGGGCCACTGTTCCCTGTCCCTTCCCCAACACTCACTCGCCAGTGAAGGGCACAGAACGTCTCGCAGAAGTATTCTTCCCAGCTCTCGATGCAGCCACTAAACCACTGTCGCTACTGCTGCTTATTCAACAGGAGACGACGTCAGTGCGTAGCCCCGCGGGGCCTGGGGAACCCACGTGGCACCCGCGCGTTCTGACCTTGTGACACTTTCAGAGAACAGTCGTCTCCACCTTCCTCTTCAAGAAAATTGGTCTCCAGGCTGAAGAGCGCCTCATGTTTTGCATCTGTGAACTCGGCTGGGGGTTTCTGCGATTCGCCAGGAGTCTCCCCATCTCCATGGTTTTCCTCCTCGGCTTCGGCAGATAAGGTCACCTCTGTAGTTTTGAGACACATCTTGTAAAATTATTTACTCATAAACATAACCAAGAGTTCAAGGCCAGCCTGGGGTACACAGCGAATTCAAGGTCAGCCTGAACTGCACAGAGACCCTGTCTCAAAAAAAGAAAACAAAATTTTAAAAATTAAGAATAAAAAAAGAAAAATAAAAGAGAGGGCCAGGAATTTAGCTCAGTGGCATCGCGCCTGCCTTGGAAGCACAAGGTCCCAAGTTCGATCCCTTGTACACCCCCCCCCAAAAAAAGTCATACAAATGTATAACTATTATACATATCTGCACAACATACATCCATAAAAACTCAGGTCTGAAAAGTTATGGATACAATGTCAAAAATGTTGCTAAGTCTCTTAGTGGTGGAGATACGGGTTAACCACAATGCCCTCTTTAAATTTTTGCTGTAAATATGTATTACTTTTATAATCAAAAGAAGTTTCTATTTTAAAAATATGTAAAAAAGCAATGAAAACCAACTGAAACCCAAACTAAAGACCCACAAAGAAATTGTAAATCTGCAGCAATGAAATTTTATGCCAATAAAACTGATTAATCAAAATACTAAGAATGGTATGTGATGCCTTAAAGTACAGAAAAAAAGAGGCCGTAAGGAAAATGGGCATTAACACAGTAAGACGTGCAAAGTTACCCAGGTATATTCAGACAGCAGACTACTACCCAGCAATAAAAAGGATCGAGCTACTAAGACACAGGCACGGGCGAATCACAGTTAACATAAGGAGAACAAGACAGACACAGAAGGGCTCCTATTCTCTGACTCCACTTGCAGGATTCTAGAACAGGTAAAAATAATCTGCAGTGACAGAAATCAGGTCAGGATTGCCTGAGGTCAAGGATAGGCACCAGATAGCTTCAATATCTTTATTCTCCGAAAATGGCTTTCTATGTCACTCTTCCAGCAAACGTGGTCTCCCTCAGGGAGAAGCGGAAACCTCTTTAAAACAGTGACACAACACAGTGACAGAATTATGCTCTTCCTGTGTCAGAGAGTCTTTCATTAGGATCAGTGAAGTTCCTGAAACAGTTAAAAATGCTGTTTTTTCATTTTTCTGCTCAGAGGGTCCTGTGTTTCCCTCAAGAGTCTCAACACATAATCATGCCCTGTATAAGTTAAATCCCTGCTTTGGATCCACATCCGCACACGAATTCACAGTACAGGGCACTGTGCCCCACGGGACAGTCTGCGTATGGCTTTGGCAAAGATGACTGAACCTCAAAATACTCACTCTCCTGCATCTCAGCTGACTCTGCTGCTGTCTCTTCTTCCTCACTGACATCTTCTTCATTCACTTCTGCATCATCTACACTGTCTTCCTCCTCTTCCTCCTCTTCCTCATCCTCCTCTTCTTCAGAAGCATTCTTTAATGTGGCAAGTAGTTTGTGGTACCCAGAAACCTGTTCTGGTTCACTCTCTGATTCACTTTCAGAATTCGAAGTATCTGAACTTTCTGACTAAAAAGAAAATTTTTAAAATAAAGACATTTTTCGCATCATCATCCTAAGACTAAACAGGCTGACTTTCCTAAATAAAAATTAGCTATCTGCAAAAAAACAATCTTACCTATTTAATTAATTCCGGCACAAAATTTACCCAGAACAGTTAATCTAGCTATGACTATAGAAGCTCTTATAGTCCCTGAACTGCTAACGCCCCACATGGAAAGAAAACTGACTTTTAAAACATAAAACTTTAAAAATAAATAAATAAATAATAAAATAAAACATAAAACTTTAGGCTAGAAGGAAATTTAACTTAAAGGTGTAACAGGAAAATCACAAAACAACAAAAATTGTACTTTCTTTAGATTTGTTGTATGGCAATAGGACTTTTGTTTGTTCTGCACCCTATTTGTCATTCCTTTTATGGTAATCAAAAGACTCTTCCTTACAATTCACTAATGGCCCTGTGGTAAGCCTTTCTAGTAAGACATAACCGGCTCAGGATGGTTTCAAACTCAAGCTTCTGTATTAGTTACCACAATGGCATTTTTGTAGACATACGCATTTAAGACTAAGCAATATTACTAAAGTAATAGGTTGCACGTAAAATTACAAAGGGCAGAAATGTAGTCAAACTTTATTATACCACATAGAATCTTAAAGGTGACAGCCCAGTCCCAGCTATTATAAAGAAGGTACACAGCATTACTTACCAGTTGGCAAATCTGCGGTTTTGCTTCCTTTCCAGAAACCCTGAGAAGAAAGAGGCAACATTAAGGTCTAACCACTAGCTTGTACCAATTAGAGAAAGTCTAGCGACACAACTTTCAATGAAAAAGGCCATATGTGCCACTATAAGTACATTGTAACCACAGTTATGTAAAAACTCACACCCACTTGGACAGGGATTGCAAAAATATGACAAATGGAAAACTGGCAAATGAAAAATTTAACAATGTCACATGAGAAACAGGTCCCTCAATAACTGGCTCTCGTGTTGAAGAACACACCTTGGCAAATAAAGGACTTTGAAGTCAGCTACGGAACTGCTCGGTCAGAATGTCTAAATGCAAGTGAAGAGGCCAAAGCCATAGACGAGCATTGAATTATAATTGAGGCAGGCGTGGTGGAGCACACCTTGTGATCCCAGCACTTTGGGGGCTGGCAGAAGAATGGAAAGCCAGAGTCCAGCCGGGGCACCCCGGGACACTCAGCAAGATGCCGTCCCAAATAAAGCAAAAACAAACTTGTAGCCGGGGATTTAGCTCAGTGATTCCGTCGCCTGCCTCGCAAGTTCAAGGACCCGAGTTCGATCCCCGGTACCAAAAAAACCCACAACCCCCCCCCAAAAAAAAACCAAACTTGTGAAAGAGGGCTGGGGACGCAGCTCAAACCCCAGGTGCCCTGGTTTGGACGCCTCCTGGGGTCTGCCCAGTAGGCGAAGGTCTCCAGCCCTCTGACCGCGGACGCCCTTCCGCTCGGGCGGCCCCGCACCTGTCGAAGAAGGGGTGCTCCTCGCCGAAGTCCCGCAGGTGCTGCTTCTGCTTCTTCGTCAGGCTGCTGAGCAGCTGCCTCCGGCGCACGCGCTTGCCCATGGCCCCGGCGCCAAGCTCCCACCGCAGCGTCCCGGAAGGAAGCAGGCCAACACGCGCTCGTGGGCGCCGGCGGCGCTTTACGGCGGAGCGGGTGCCGTAAAGCACGCTCGCTGCACCTTCCGTGCTTGCGACAGATGTTAGACTTCCGTCGGCCCCGCCCCCTGCGGGGCTTCACCGTGCAGGCGGGGTTTCCGGTGCTCGGTTAGGGCTCATCAGTTTGCGCGCATGTGCAGCGGCAGGAATGTCTGAATCATGTTGTACTATTTTATTTTTCATAAATGTAAGTGTTCATTTTCTTTTGTTATTGGTACATTTTATATATATATATA
>NW_004624807.1:2167193-2252166 GCF_000247695.1 Heterocephalus glaber
CAGTTTCTGCATTAAACATTTCTGAATTATTTACATTTTTTTTTTTTTTTTTGTACCGGGGATCGAACTCGGGACCTTGCGCTTGCGAGGCAGGCGCCTGAACCACTGAGCTAAATCCCCACCCCTGTTTCCAAGATTTGTCTCTTATAAACTGTGCTGCTGTAAACATGGGTGTGCATATATCACTGTGGTGTGATGCTCTTAATTATTTTGGGAAGATACCAAAAAGGGAAATAGCTGGGCTAAATGGAACCTCTACTTTTAGCTTTTTGAGGAACCTCCACATTGATTTCCACCATGGTTGCACCAGTCTACACTCCCATCAACGTTGGAGAAGGGTTCTTTTTCCCCCACAGCCCCTCCAGCAATTGTTATTGGTTGATTTCTTGATAACATTCTTTCTGAAATGAGATGGAATCTCAGTGTTGTTTTAATTTGCATCTCTCCAATGACCAGTGATGTTGAAAATTTTTTCATGTATTTATTTGCCATTTCTACTCATCTGAGAAGAGCCTATTCATTTCAGAGGCCCATTTTTGGATTGGGTCTTTAAATTGGGGGGGGGTGATTTTTTTTTTTTTTTGAGTTCTTTATATATTCTAGATAGTAGACCTTTATCTGAGGAACATCTGATAGAAATATTTTCCCCCACTGTGGGTTGCCTCTTCACTCGGTTGGTGATTTCTTTTGCTGTGCAAAAGCTTTTCTTTTTTTTTTTTTGTACCAGGGATCAAACTCGGGTCCTTGCGCTTGTGCAGCAGGCAGTGAAACCACTGAGCTAAATCCCCAGCCCCAAAAGCTTTTTAATAAGATGAAATCCCGGTTGTTGATTCTTTCTGATATTTCCTGTGCAACGTAGGTTTTGTTCATAAAGTTATAGCCTACACCAATGTCTTCAAGAGTTCTACCTATTCCATCTTCCAGCAGATTTAGTGTTTCTGTTTTAATATTTAGATCTTTGATCTATTTCAATTTTTGTTTAGTGCGTGGTAAAAGATATGGATCTAGTTTTATTTTAGAGTAGTTCAGGTTGGCCTTGAACTCACTGTGTAGCTCAGGCTGGCCTCAAACTGAAATTGATCCTCCTGCCTCAGCCTCCCAAGTGCTGGGATTACATGTGGGCACCACCATGCCCAGCTATGGGTCTAGTTTTAATCTTCTGCATGTGGAAAGCCAGTTTTTCCAGCACCATTTATTAAAGTGGCTTTCTTCCAGTGAAGGTGTTTGGCTCCTTTGTCAAAGATAAGGTGGCTGAGTGTGTTTGGAGTTATTTCTGCCTCTTCTAATCTGTTCCATTGATCCTTGGATTTTTTTTTCTTGTCAGTAACATGCTCTTTTTATCACAGTAGCTTTGTAGTATAATTTCAAGTGAGGGATTGTGAAGCCTGCTGCCTTGCCTTTGTTGCCTAGAATTTCTTTTACCATTCTAGGTCTCTTCTGGTTCCAAATGAATTTTGGGATTGTTTTCTGTAATTCTGTGAGCTATGTTATTAGTATTTTGATTGGGATTGCATTAAATCTCTATAGCAATTCTGGGAGTATGGCCATTTTCACTATATTGGTTCTTCCTACCCAATCAAGAACAAGGGATATTTTTCCATTTTCTGATATCCTCTTCCATCTCTTTTTTCAGAGTACTGTAGTTTTCAATGTAAAGGTCTTTTACTTCCTTTGTTAGAGTAATTCCTAGGTATTTCTCTTTTTTTTGATGTTTGGGTTTTGTTTGTTTGTTTGTTTTTGTACCAGGGATCAAACTGAGGCCCTTGTGCTTGCCAGACAGGTCTGGTGCCACTGAGCTAAATCCCCAGCCCTGGATGCTATTGTGAGAGGTGTTGTTTCCCTAATTTCTCTCTCAGAGAGTTTATTTGTGTACAGGAATGCTATTGATTTTTGAGTGTTGACTTTATATCCAGCTATGCTACTGAATTTGGTTATCAAATCTAGAAGTCTTGGTTAGAGTTTTGGTGTGTTCTATGTAGAGTATCATGTCATCTGCAAATAATAATTTAACTTCTTCCTTTCCTATCCTTATTTTTTTTATTTCTTTTTCTTGTCTAATTGCTCTGGCTAATAATTCCAGAAGTATACTGAATAAAAGTGGTGATAGTGGACATCCTTGTTTCTGATTTTAGAGTGAAAGTTTTTAGTTTTTGTTTGAATCTATTTCATGGATTCCTTTTCTTTCCTATGTTAGGCAATCATGGTTTCCAAATCATCTGTTCTATCTGTATCTGCTCTAGAGTCAGTAACCATGTCTTTCATTATGGTCACCATCTCTGTAGTTATCTGAGAAATTATTTCTGCTTTGATTTTTTTCTAGAGCCTCATTCATCTGCTTTGTTACTTCTGCTGTTAGCACTTCAGAGTCCAGGTGGGTGGCTTTCAAATTGTTCCACCTCATTGCCCCCTGGGTTTGCCTTTGGCGAGCTGGAAGTCTGGGGGAGTTGCATCTTGCTTAAGTGTCTTCTCATTTTCTATTTTTTTTTAGTGTAATTCCTGGGTTAATGCTTGTAAATTACTAATGGAAGGTAGCTTTATTGCCAGTATTGAGAACCCTTAGGAAATGACTACTTCTCAGAGATGTCTTCCAGGTGTAGCTGGCTTTGGGGGTTTGAGTCTGTTGCAAGATCCTACCTCTTCAGTTTATTGGGGATGAGAAGATGCTGCCTATTGACCTAGCCCCTGGTTCTTTGGCCTATAGTATTGTTTATGACCCTTAGGCAATCTCAGTCCTGTGTACCAGGAAGAACAACTGATTAGAACAATTATGTCACCTTGGCTAAAGTCCTACAATCAGCAATAACAATAGCATCAAACAGTGTAGAAAATGACAAACAGTGGTCACTATTTGCCACCTTTAACCATATGAACTATATCTGTGGTTATATAACAAAATCTAAAAGAAACCAGAAAATTTAGACAGTAAATATCCCCTAAATATGGTGATTTTACCTTCATGGGACAAAATTTAAAAGGGGTTGGGGGAAAAATAGAGAAATAGAAGAAGAGGAAGGGATTAGGAACAAGGCTGGAGCACAGAGGAAGATCACACAGACTTTGGAAGCTGGTGAAGAAGACAGGAGGAAAGAGAAAAGAAAGAAATAAAACAGGAACAAAGCAGAATAACAACAAAAATACTGGAAATAATGTTCACACTCATACAAAACCAAGAATAAACCAAAAAAGAGAAAGAAAACAAAATAAAACAAGAAGAAAAAATATCCACTTCAGGGCATGTTTCTGCTGTCACTGGTAGACAGACTGGGCAGACAGATCCCAGATCCCTGTTGTTTGATCTCAGCAAGCCCACAGTCTGTTTATGGTGGGGTAGTGTATAATCCCAGGAAGTCTGCACTTTTAGTTCCACTGAAATTCAGGCTGGTTTCTGATTGTGAGGTTGGAACCTGATTTGTTCAGCCTGCAACATTCTGTGTACCTCCTGCTTGCTTAAACTCGGCTTCCTACCAGCTTTAACTTGGCTCCTTGACCTCCTGCCAACAAGTTCTGCTTCACCCTGACCCTGGGAGCCAAAAGATGGAGCCAGCCCACAGCTGGTCAGAATTCCTTGCTCAGTTGGCCCCTAACCAAAATGGTTACTGGCCAATCACCCTCTCCTGGGGGACATCTGAGCCCAAGTAACTCACCAGCCACTGCAGTCTGCTGCATCCACTGGTCTGTTCCACTGGTGCATTTCTCCACAGAGACCTCTGGGGTCACCAGTGGTCACTGCATCAGAAGGTTCAAACTGCCCCTCCCGTGCAGTGAGTCAGGGCTCAGGGAGAAAGCGCCACTTGTCACCTCCTTTTTCTGCATTGTGGTCTTCTCTTCACTCTCCCCATGAGCTTTGATTCTTGCTTTCGGATCCTTGCTGGGTCCTGAGGACCCACTTCCCTTCTATTCTCTTCCTCACATTCCTGTATTCCAGTGTCTGGACACCAAAGAAACACTCTGCCATCTTCATATTATACCATTTTTTAAATGTCTACCAAGCTGGGTGAAGTGCCAAACACCTGTAATTCTAGCACTCGGAGGCTGAGGCAGCAGGATCCCAAGTCCCAGCCCAGCCCAAGCAACCTAGCAATTTAGCAAAACTCAGACTCAAAATTAAGAAAAGAAAATTAAAATGGGGCTGGGGTGGAGCTCCAGCTCAGTGTGAAATCCTTGACTTCCATCCCCTGTATCACACACACAAAAAAGTACTGTCTACTGACATTTAAGGGAGCTGGCATGCCTTACTTCGTCACAACTATAGGCTTTGTTAATAGCCTACTGTGGTAAGTGAGGAAATAGAGAAGTTATATAATAGCAGAAGAGGAGCTGAAGCTGGGCATGGTGAGTCATGCCTGTAATCCCAGCACTTGGGAGGCGGAGGCAGGAGGATTGCTACAAGTTCGAGGCCAGCCTGGGCTATGTAGTGAGACGCTGTCTCCAAAAAAAAGTGAAAAAGAGGCGATGAAACCCTACCTTTGTCTAACGCAGCCAGTTCTTACCCACGAAGGTCCACCTGTGTGTTGTGTCAAGAACTGGACCACAAGCCTGAGATTGTGGCCCTCACCCCACCTCTACATTTTCTGAGAGGTTGGTACAGTCCCTGAAAACAAATCTTTCCCAACCTTCCCCATCTAAGAAAAACATAAGTCAATACTAGAGAACACAGCAGAATGGGAGCCCTGTCAGAACTGAGCTCAGCAAAGGGGATTAGCAGAATGACTCAGGGGTACCTTTTAAGTGCATGGATCTTCCTGTGTGAGAATAGTAACCTAAACTGCACCTGGGGACCTAGCTCAGGGGCGGAGCTGTTGCCTAGCACGTGCAAGGCCCTAGGTTCATCCCCCCACCACAAAAAAACACTAAATAAAGAGCAAAACTCAAAACGCCAGAACAGGACTTAGTACTTCAGGGATATGCAGCAGTGTGCGGGGCTACTTGAGATCATAGAATAAATGGAGTAAAAAGTTTTCCCCTAAAATATAAAATTTTTGTGATATCGTGTTCTATAAAAACCAAGTACTCCCTGGGTGTGGCAGTATGTGCCTGTAATCCCAGCTCCTTGGGAGTGTGAGCCAGGGGGATCGAAAAGTGAGACTCTATGCAGAAAATAAATAAAATTTCTAAATCAACAACTGCAGAATTCACCCAAACACTCAAGCTAACCAGGAGCCGGCAGACGCCACTCGCCTCCCTGTTCTTAGGGGTCTGGGGGAGTTTGCTTTGGCTCTACACCACGTCCCATTGTCCATGTTGTGGTAAGACTGCTAGAAAGCTGTTCCTGCCAGGTGTAGCAACATCTACTGCTCCTATTTAGAAACGAGGAGGCTGGCTGGGGTGGGAGACAGACAGGGCGAGAGAGTCAGGGAAATGCGGGAGCAGCTGGCTGCCCAGGAACCCGTAAGTAGACATCTGCCTTCTCTGGTTCCAAGATAAAAGGTGCAGTCGCGTAGGTCAACAAAAGGCTGTTTGCAGAATGTCATCATGTATTTTAAGACACAGTATAAAGTGGCTGTTACAATTAAAAAACAAAACAAAACACTTTTTTCTTCTTTTGCAACTTTCCAAGGGCTCCAGCTTCTCGCCCCAGAGACAACCAATTTCTTGGAGTCCTTCCAGAGATGTACATGAGAAACCACACTCGGGCCATCTCCGGGTTTCCACATCTTTTCGGCCTGGCGTACTGGGCTCGGCTCTTCTTGGATTCAGGAAAAAATGTGCCCTGGTCCCACCCAAGCCTGCACAGTGGATCACTGACCAATGGAAACAAGCCCCCTTCTCTCAAAAGCATTTAGATTGGCCTTTGACAACACAAAAGGGGATATTTTGTGAAGATTTAACCTGATAACCAAGAACTGAACCCCTTTTCATGCCTCTAGTCGAAGTCTGGTCTTCACAGTCTTGGTAATTCACAGCACGGAGATGCATAGGCCAGTGAATGAAGCCCCAGCAAAACTGGAATGAACTGCAGTTTGTCCTCTCACCTCTTCCAGCCCTCAGCCCTCCCTTTTTCCTCTCCCAAAGTTTGCTTTTTACCTCTGCTCACAGGCACTCAGTATTTTCAGGGTTAAGCGTAGTCCAGGAAATACTCTTCTGTATTAGTTCACAAAGAGATGTTAATGGATGCGTAAGTTACTTTCCCGTGTGTATTTACAAATTCCTGAAGACTCCCTAGGATAATGATCTCAAGGTCTGAGAGAAGGATAGCTGTCTCTTAGGGCAGAATGTCAAGCCAGGAGTGGTGGTGCACACCAGTAATCCCAGCACTTTGGAAGGCTGGTGCAGGAGGACAGAGTTCAAGCCCAGCCCGGGCAACTTGGAGACTTAGCAAGACCCTGTCTCAAAATAAAAAATTTTAAAAGGGCTGGAGGATATAGCTCAGGGTATAACAAAGACCCTGGGTTCAATCCCCAATTCAGAAAAAAAAAATTCAGAATAATGCAATTAATAATTTAAAAGAAAAACATCCTGTGGAAAATTTCACAAAACATCCTATGGAAAATTAGACAAAATGGAATAATGAACTCCATAGACCTGTTACTCGACTTCAACAATTAGCAACTCAAGGTGCTCTTGATCTATAAATATGTCCATCCATTTCCCCCCACTCTGTGTTATTTTTGAAACCAATCTCAGAAATTATATTCATCTGTGAATATTTGAGTATGCATTTCTAAAAAATAAGGACTCTTTTTAAAAAGCATGGCCATAATGGCATCATTTCAAATAAAAAGTAACAGTAATTGTTGAATACATAATAACTCAAGGTCCAAATTTCTGACTTGCTCATGGGTGTCTTTTCTTTTTTACACTTTGTTGGTTTAACATGTTCTGCTGTCTATATTTCTCATGAATTGACTGCTGGATCTAGAATTTTGATAAGACTCTGCTTTAGTTGTTGTTTTATTTATGTCCACCTTAAAGTATAGGATGTCTGATTGCCTTTTTGTGATGTTACCGAATATCAACGCAATCTTTAAATTCATTAGTACAGTCATACTCTATTTTAGGGGACAGCATTCTAATTGTAGCAGTACTTCCTTACTTACGGACAAATGTCTCTCTTACATGTTGCTTCTACAGTGGTACAGTTTATAGGAAAGAATAAGTGCTTGATTTTTCCCCCCTTCATTTAATTTTCAACATCAGGATGTAAAAAGAGTTAGGATGTGTTATGTACATGTACCAATTCCCCACAATGAATGTAATCATTACATTCTGAAAACATGTACTAATAAAAATTAAAATTTTTGAAAAATAAGTTGGCCACTGAATCTTCTAATATGACCGGTCAAGTTTGTGCTTTTGTTCCTAGCATCGTTATTAACTTACAGAGTTATACAGACTGGTGTTTAAATCCTTTATGATAGCATATATAGTTTGAACAAGCTCTTTTGATATGTAACCGTATTTTTATGAAGACAAAACCACTCCCTGATGCAGACTGCAGAAAGTAAGCAGGGGTCTGTCTGAGACTCAGAGCCAGGCGCGGTCTCTGAGGGTACAATGCAGACCTAGGAGCCAGGGGTGTGCAACGTGTGAGAACGGATGTGACAAGGGAGCCACCCCAAGCCAGAGGTGAGCGCTTAATGATGAAAATGCAGACATTCAGACCAAGGTTCAGGTCTGGGGAGAGTCTGGGGAAGAGTGTGTGTACACGTGCATGCTCACACGAACGTGCGCACGTTTCGTGTTCTCCGAGTGGTCTTAAGTCAGTTTCCTACCTACAAGACCAGCTCTTCCACCGCATGCGTACACACACGTCTCTGCACATCCAAACCCAGACAGCCTCCGCTAAGACTGCGGCAGAAATCAGTCTCTCCGCCCTCCTGATATTACGAAAGTAGCTTAGCTGTTCATTCAAAAACTATTTCCTGAACCCTTGCCTTGTGTGAAGTTTTGTTTTTTTTGTTGTTTTTTTTTGGTACTGGGGATCGAACTCGGGACCTTGCGCTTGCGAGGCAGGCGCCGGAACCACTGAGCTAAATCCCCTGCCCTATGCCTCGTGTGATGTGCTGGCAGCTCACGAGAGGAGGAACCAGAGCCACGCAGTCTCGCTAAGGCGCTCACAGCCTTACTGGGCACGGGTGACAGCACAGTCGTAGGACGCCGCCGTGAAGGGTGGGCTGGCCAAGGGGCTGCCCAGGAAGCAGCCAGGAAGCAGCCAGGATGTCGCCTCCCAGCCTGGAGAGTCTGCTCTCCCCGGAGCACTGCCAATCCGGCAGTCAGTGAACGCTGGCGTTGAACTCAAAATTGATGTGGTCTCGATTTTGGGCTGTGTGAGTTGTTTCTGTTGACCACAAGGACAACGTGTGTGTGTGTGTGTGTGTGTGTGTGTGTGTGTGTGTGTGTGTGTGCGTGCCTGCGCTCGCGCGCTCGTGTGTAGTTCAAGACAGAACCTGAGGGTTCTAGCACAATGAGAAATTAGAAAGCTGTGTGGTCATTGGATTCTACACCATTTGTTGAATATAGAGAAATAAGCTTCCTAGGTGGAGCATTTTAGAAAATGAAATTGTGTCTGAAAAGAGTTTGTGATGTGTTTTACATAATGTAGAATTGTAAAGCATTATAAATGGTTCCTCCCTTTCTGTTCATCTACACCCATAATAAGCCACCGCTAAACCCAGGGCCTGGGTCAGTGATACATTTTGTTGGAATTATCGGGATGATTCACGTGGCTCCAGCCCACCACTGGAAGTAATTTATCAGTTTATATTAATCTGGTTGAGAATAAGCCTGAGATGCTGGGCTGGGCGGATAATCTTTTGTGTTGCTGCTTCTGCTGGAATGCTGGTAGATCTATAGTCTGGTTTTCGTATTTTCCGGCAAGGTCTCAGCTTGCCCATGCTCATTCTCTTTCAAACACTAAGCAGTTACCGTGCCCCAGGCATGACACAAGGCATCAAGGATTTAAACACTCAAACCTGGGACTTTTCCTGGAAAAATCTTATGGTCCTGAAAATCATAAGATCAGTTAGCAAATGTTACACTGCTGTGAGCTAGGAGGAACATAGAGAGTTACAGGAATCCTGAGGACAAAGGACTTCATTCTGCTCTAGGGGAACAGGGCATTCTGGGGAGCTGCAGAGGACGGGTGGACTCGGGGTTTCGGGGTGGGTGAGGGGAAGGAACGTTCAGGTGGACAGAAAACCAAGGAGGCGTTGAATAGTCAGGGGGTGAGGAGCCAGTCTGTGAGGGGCCTCTCGTGCCTTGCTGGGGAGCTTAGGTCCAATTCCATAAAAGCCACAGATCAAGGATTTCAGAGCAGCTGTGTGAAGAGATTTGGACTTCAGATAAAGCACAATAACATCTGGTGTGGGTGACAAGCCAATAAATCTGCCTTTCCAGTGCCTTCCCTGAGCAGGCAGTTTGTATTGTGCTGCCCATCAAGACCGGAGCTGCTAGTCGTGGTGGTGAAACGCACACACCTCTAGTTCCAGCTACTGGGGAGCCTGAGGCAGGAGGATTGCAAGTTCAAGGCCAGCCTGAGCTTCCTGGCCTGTTTCAAACAGCAAAATATTTTTACCAAATATTTCCTCCTACTTCTCAACAGTTCTTGAAACCAGGGTCTCAAGTGTCCCCTGGTGTAAGTGTCATAATTTTGGATAGTAATGAATTCTGTTTACTGGGAAACGGTGAATGACACTATGCGATCCCTGCCGTCTCCCAGTGGATCCGGACAGCTGCCCAGGGCAAGATCTCAGAGTAACCCAAAGGTCTCACTCCCCACAGCTCCTGCAAGCTACGCGCCCCCTGTATTCCTGTGGGCCAGGAGACTCTGCCTCCATCTGCCAGCGCGAGTCCTGACAAGTTAAGTCCACAGCTTCCTGTCAGACACTGAGGATCCAAGCTCGAAAGAACCTGGTGAGTCTCCAAAGTATCATCCTGACAAAGTCAGTAGTGAAATTAGTATAGAGAGGAGGGAGTCATTAATCTAATCCAGGAAGGCCTGACTTGAATTTACATGCCTTTTTTTGGTTTTGTTTGTTTGTTTTGGGGGGGTTTTTTTAGACAGGGTCTCTCTATGCAGTTCAGGCTGGCCTTGAACTCACTATGTTGCCAAGGCTGGCCTCCAACTCATGGCAGTCCTCTTGCCTCAGCCTTCCGAGGGCTGGGATTGCAAGTGTGCACCATCACACTTGGCCGAATTTACATGCCATCTTGCCTAAGAAAATCATGATTCTTCTGCACACCACCCATCATTCTATGCGATGATTTATGAGAACTTTTTTTTCTTTTAGAAAAAGGGAAGGAAAAAACGTCTCAGGGCACACATTGTGGTCCTTTTATTTATTTATTTATTTATTTATTTATTTATTTATTGCAGTGCAGGGCCTTGTGCATGCTAGGCAAGTACTCTACTACTGAGCTACCTCCCTGTGGCTGTACTCTGAAAAAATTAAGAATTATGGCCAGGCACAGTGGTACATCCTATAATCCCAGCAGTTGGGAGGCTGAGGCAGGAGGATTGCCATGAATCTGAGGCCAGCCTGGGCTACATAGTGAGACCCTATTTCAGAAAAAAAAAAAAAAAAGAAAAGAAAAAAGAAAAATTAAGACTTACAGTATGGAATGACAGTGGATCTATATTTGCTTAAATCAGTATTCTTCTCCCATGTTTGATTGTTGGCAAATCTCTCCCCAGTGTGATCCTAACATCCTAGCCCTACCTCCTGAGCCAACTCCATCCGGTGTGGTAGACTTCATTGATCTTAATCTTTTTCCTTGGGCAATGATTTACCTTACAATTGGGGCAGCTTATCTTCTTCAGATAGCGAAGCCCCCCAAACATTAGATTTTCTGAAACTTTAACAACCATATATTTCTTATGAATAGGATTTTGTATTGCCTTCCTATGCATTTTCATTTATCCTTGAGTTCTTCATGCATTTAACTACATTGAACTAAAAGTGGCCTTTATTAAGTTTGTTGTACCTTTTTTTCCATTGAAAATTCCACAAAGGGAAATTGCAAACGTCTGTCCTTGTAATTTGACTTTGAGTGCAGTGAGTACCATGCCACTCTGAAAACTTATAGCTTCTCTAGCGCTGTCTGAGGATGCAGGTAGGGAAGCTGGAGCCACACAGCATTTATTTTGTCCTTTAATCCTAGAGTAACTGTGACTGTGGCTCCTTTGATGGCTGAGATTGTTGGCAGTCTTGGGGCAGAGTGGGCTCCACTGTAAAGAGAGGTGGGTGATGGTTGAGGATTGTTAGCTGACACCCCAGGGGGATTTCTTTAACCACACTCTTTGGAAAGCAAGCAGGTCTTGAAAAATCATCAAAAGAAGTCCAGAGAAATGTGCATTCCTGATTTAACATGAAAACACTGGCCTTTCTCTGAGAAAAGTAGTTGAGGTTTATTTCCTAACTAGGGTATATTATTTGAGGAACAATCATTCTTGAAAGTCGCTCCTGTGATCCAGCCTTTAATTAAAATAACTGAATTTGTTTCTAGTGTAGCAGTCCCAAGGATGTCTGCTGTCTGCATGGCTAGGTGTCCTCCTCTCCCGGGTGGCTGGGTCACTCAAAGGTGCAGACTCCATTCACACCTGTGTGTGACTCAGGTCCAGGGCGTTCAATGCACACGGGCCTGGCTGATAATGAGGGCGTGGGTTGGAAGGAGGCCGTGGTGTTCCCAGTGCCAGCCCCCTGTCTGATACATGCTTGGCCCTGGGTCACCAGTCCAGAGTCTTCCGTGTCTTGTGCAGAGGTGCATTTCCTCATCATGGCTGTCTGTGACCCTCCGTCAGGCTCCCTAGTTCATCTGACACGTTCTGGTGCTGGTCTCAAAGAGACTGGGGCAGTAGGGCCTGATATGGCCTGTGATTTCGTTTTCTATTAAGTTAAACTGAAAGGGTGGGCAGGAGGTGGTTCTGTGGCTCCCAGGTGAGTGTGCATATGTGGGGTGCAGGGTGCCTCTAGTGAGTGTGCGTGCGTGTGCGCGTGCCCACTGTGAGGAGAGCAGCAGACTGGAAAGGCGAGGTCCTGAGAACACATTCCTCTGAGTGCCAGGACTCTTTCTGTGTTACTAAGAGAACACAGAGGACCAACGTGAAGTATTAAAGAGAGTTCTGGGTGGGGGAAATTTGTCTCGCGCTGATTTGTCATCACCAGTCTGAAAGTCTTGAGCTTCTGGCTGGTTTGAGCAGAGACCTTGTGCTGCCAGTGGAAGCCACACCGAACATGTCTGTAAGTTCTGGCAGTTGCCTGCTAGGCCGGATACCAATCTCACTAGGAATTCCAGGGAGCCCTAGCACCGTCTACTAGGGGCCCTGGAGGTCCAGAGAGAGGCAGGATATGCTCTGGCCCAGTCAGTAAGCAGCGGGCATCCCCTCTGTACTAATCCTTCAGGGAGTGACATGTCGCAACCCGTCCTGTGGATCAGTTTATCACCTGCTTGGGAAGCAGAAGGGTGCACCTCCTAGAAGTAACAATGACAGTAGACTCCGAAGGCCTCTGGCCAAGACCTTTAGCTTCCCTGGTTTCCACCGTGACACCAGCCACTGTAGGAGAAGAGGGCTTATGTGTTCTCCACAGGCCCTGCACGGCCATAACGGGGCTCTGGGAATGGGGGCGATTTTCTCCTCGTGGCAGGGTCTTTGGTTGAGAGGAGAGGCTGCAGCCGCTAGCACCCTGGGGCCCGCTCCAGATCTTGGGTTGAAAGGTTACTATTCACCGGGTGTGTCCAGCCTAGGGAAGTAGACTCAGGCGGGCGGCCTGGGGGAGGCTGAGTGCTGGAGACCTGGGCGCCTTCTGCAGAAGTCATCTGAAGGCTGAAACAGAACAGCACCACCAAGTCCAAGCCGGAGCTGGAACTCGGGGAGGCAGGGGCTGGGGTTGGACTGGCAGTGGTCGGCCATCTCCTGGGAGACGTCTCCTTACAGGAGGTGAAGTTCCCCAGTTTTCTATGGGACTATGAGAAAAATTGCTTTTCATTATGTTAATTACAACAACAGAGCCTTCACTTCTCAGGAGAGCTTTTCATCTTCAAAGGGGCTGCAAGGCAGAGCATTCACGGTTGACATGAAAGTCTCTAGAGTTTGGGAACTGAAGTCACAGGGGCCCTAGAGCTGTGGGCTGGGGCGCTGAGCAGCAGCCTGCAGAGCCAACGCCCAAGGAAAGATCTCGCTTCCGGGGAGGAGCAGCCCAGGCAGGGGGTGTGCTGGGGTTGGAGGAGCCTGGGAGTGCAGTGCCAGAGCCCCAGTCCCTCTGTTGGGCTTGGGAAATAAAATCAAGGACTCCCAGTTGAGTCTGAATTTCAGATAACCAACAGCCGATTGCTGAGTGTATTCATATATCTGCTGTTCATCTGAAATTGACATTTAACTGGGAGTCCTGTGTCGTTATTTGTAAGTTGGGCTTCCCTACCCGGGATGCTCCCCTCCCCAGACACAAACACCCTCCCAGCCCGGCTCCCACTAGACAGCCGGACTGGAGAGGTCAGCAAGTCTGGGCCCGTTCTCCCTGCAGCACCTGCGGCACAGGGAACAGGTCTGGAAGACCTGCCGACCCAGTCTCTCCCACCCGCACGCTCGGGAACGTGAGAAACCCCTCTGGGCTCTAGGGTCGAAGTCAAGGTTGAGGCTGGACAGCTGGACAGCGAATCCAGCCTCCCAACTCCTTTCCTTGCCTTGGAATGTGGGGGTGAAGCAACATCAGCAACGGACTCTCCTCCTCCATGTCCTTGCCTCTGCCCAAACTCGAGGCCCAGGGAAGAGCCCTGTGACCACTGCCCCCACTGCTCCAAACTGCTGGGATAGAAATTCCTGCACGACAAAAACCAGAGGCGATGGTCCCGGGGCTGAGATCAGCTTCCTGCCTGGGCAGAGGAATCTGGGCTGCCGGGATGGGTCTGGGCCTGAACTAGAAATGCTGCAGTTTTCCCTGGCTGGGCGGGGAGGGGAAGACAAGCTGATACTTGCTGTGGCACAGAGCAGTAACTGGGAGGTCACCACGTCTGCTCAAGCCAGAGTGAAACTCTGAGGGCCTCCAGCCTTGGATCTGCTCTGAGAGAAGTTCTCAGGCTCCAGCACTCCACATCCAGCCCTGGGCTCTGTCAGGGTCAAGGACAGCAGATGGTCACAGCATTCACATCCTGTGATACTCCTCAGGCCTCTGGGCCAGATTAACATTCCAAATGCCAGCCGTGGTTCCTGTGCGTGACCTCACGGAAAGGCAGGAGTCAGCCCAACCCAGTGGGGCCACTGCCTTACTCCTGGTAGCTCTGGGACCTCAGCGAAAACCCTTTGAAAAGTTAAAATTTTAAAATCCCCTGACAAACTGGAAAATAAAGCCATTTGAAGAAAATGCCAGGGCCCAAGTGCTCTCCGGCTGGTAATGCTGACCAGGGAGCTCCACTGCAGAAGGGGCATCATGCTCAGCCCTGATGTTTCCTCCCGGGAGGGGACTCTGAGAGGATTCCAGACAAAGGCACACTGTTCAAGTGCTTGTGGAGAATCCTAGGGAGAATGACAGCAGTAACTCTCCCTGTGAATTTCAGCAGTTGGGAAAACGAGCCAATGTTCCTGGACCTCTTTATCCCGAATCACGAGGGTATGTAGGGACAAAGTACAGCACACTGGGCTCCTAGGCGCCATTGGACCCTTACCGGCCGGTCATGGCACACTGAAGGTCTTTATTAGATGTTTATTGCATGGCTGACTAGAGGAAGGGAGGACGAGGAAAGGAAGGAAAGAAGGAAGGCTGGATCAGTTTTATTTCAACCGAGATCTAGGAGAAATCCTGACTCTTACGTTAGAGCTTCCACTGCTGGTACTGTATTTCCTGAGACACCCTTCGCTAGATCTACTGTGCTCTCACCTTCCACTTCTGTTTATGCAGCAGCTGTGCCTAGCTCTGCTGAGAATGTTTTATAAATAGTGAACTAGAGCAAAGAGAGCTTTGAAGGTTCTTGGCTATCCCAGGGGACTTCCCTAGTTAGGCACCTGGCCAGCATAGGCCTGATGAGGCCTTCTTTGGATTTGAAAGGCCTGGGAGCAACTGCCTCTAGCAGCTCATCATCAGGCAAATGTCCCTGCACTGGGAGGGACAGGTGGTTTGTGGGCTCCCTCATCTTTGATTGCTAGGTCGGGGTGGGGGTGGGGGTCCCAGATAGTGGGATCAGACGTTTCTTAGGGATTAAAACTAGCTGCAACCATGCAAGGGACATTGGCAGTGTGTGGGACAGCCCTCGGTTGGGAGTGCTGAAGATGCTGGTAAGGAAATCTCTACTCTCATTTCATCTGTATTATACGTCAAGTTGTCTTTGTTGTTGTTTTACTGGAGATTGGACCAAAGGCTTTTGCACTGAGCTACATCCCCAACCCTTTGTAAAATTAAGAAATTTTGAGACAGGGTCTCACTGAGTTGCCCAGGCCAGGCCTGAACCTGCAGTCCTCCTGCCTCAGCCTCCTGGAGTGCTGGGATCACAGACTTGCAGCACTGTGCCTGGCATACGTCAACTTACCTACAAATATTTTGAAGTTCAAAAGTTTGGACTCGAGCCCGACCAGGGCCACTTTCCTTGTAACCTTGTGGGTTGTCTGCTATGACTTTGTTTCCTCAGAAGTAAAATGGAAATGCTATTAACACACGCATGTAACACATGTATATTGCACATCTACTGTGTGCCAGGCCCCGAGAACGTGGTGGCAAACATGGACAAAGCCCTGTTCTCTTGAAGCTCATTCACACTCCAGGACCGAGGCCCCAGCGTGGAGCCCTTTGTGGCTCATGCCATTAAAAATCTGTTGCAATTACATAAAAAATAGGTGGATTTTACATAAAACCAAGATTCCCCAGCGGCAGAACTGGGCCTGTACGTCTTATATGGCCCTCAGCACAGGTGGGATCTTCTACTAGGGAGAAAGCCTGCTCACCGAGGAGCCGCAGTTCTAATCATTTCTAGACACTCTACTTGTTCGGTCTACGCAGTATTTTGGTTTGTTTGCCTAAAACCTTTCAATAATTCTTTGCTGTAAATGAGAGAAAGTCTAGCTCTTTGATATGACACTCAGGGTCTCTCTCTTGCCTAAGTTATCACTCCAAACCCTACAGGCCAGCTAGTCTCAGTGTCCTGACCATGCCGTGAGGTCCCTCTAAACCATTTCAATACAGTTGCCCGAACTGTTGTTCATGCTTCCATTTTTCTCTCCAGAAGTCTTACATTGACTTTTCAGGATAACCTGACCACTCTCCCGGGAGGAAATGCCCAGAGAGTCACATGACCTGGAGCCAGCAGTCCACCCGAGATTTTAGTTGGGCCCAGGAGCCTTCCAGCTGGCAACAATGTGTCAAAAGCCTCAGTTTTCTCAATCAATGAAGCCAAAACGTGCACATTAGGTGAGGTGATGTCTGTAGAGGAGATTGGGTAACAGCACAGTAGTAGGGAACTTCATGAAGGTAGGCCAGCAGGTGCTCGGTGTATTCAAGGGAGATAAAGTCAACATGGCTCAAGGTGGAGGAATGGGCAGAGATACGGCTGGAAAAGTAGGCGAGGGTTTGAAAGAGGGCTTCCAACTGGTTCCCCTGCCTGGCCGTGCTCCCTGCTGAAACACAGCAGCCAGCGTGAGCCTGCAAACAGCCTGAGTCGCATCAGCCCCTGCTCGGAAGCCCCCAGCGGTGCCCTAGGCCCTGAGGGGGCAGCCTCGCTCGCCTCGGTCCCACGGGCTAGCAGCCGCCCCTCCCCGCTCTCCCGGCTCCAGCCACACCGGCCTCCTGCCCGTCTTTAGCAGGGAGGCAAGCGCCTGCCATTCCCTCTCGGGAAGGACCTCCCCTCTGCCACCCACCTTCCTTCCCCACAGCCCTGAGTCTCTGCGCAGCGCCGTCTGCTTTCTAGTCTGCTGAAAACGAGACTGCACCATGCCGCCTCCTGACCGTCGTCAGTCGCCTGTTGCTCTTAGGAATCGCTACCACTCCGCGTGTTCATTTCGCTGCTGTCTCCTCCACTGGGACGAACCCGCGTGAGAGCAGAGCCCGTTACTCATCCTGCTCAGGGCTGGGCACTCGGCGTTGAGAACAGAGCCCGGCACCGAGCAGTCACACAGCACACATGTCCTGGGGGAAGAAGGAATAAAGTTTCTTGATTCAACAAATATTAAGAAGCCACGAAATGTCAGATATGGGGCTGCAGGATGGACTGGAGCGGGGCTGGGCACTGGGCAGGAGGTGATCGCAACAGCAGAGGGGCGGGAAGTGGGGGCTGAAACAGAGCTTGGGTGGGAAGAGAAGGAGACAAGGGGCAGGAAGTTTCGAAGAGCAGGGATTTTCTCTGTTGTACAGCAGACGCTCGATAAACGCTTACCGAGTGTTGAGGGAAAGGGCTGGGCTTGTTACCGCACAGGGGAAGGGTCCCCGGTTAGAAAGACCCAAGTCCCTCTGCTCTGGAGCCTTCTCCCAGCCAGGACTTACAAGAGATCTACACTGGACTCCTGTGTTTTATGTGTGTCTCCCTTCCTTCTCAGTCTGGGTAACCCTCCTGGGGCATCTGGCCACCCCTCCTGGGGCATCTGGCCACCTTTAAGGGTGACTTGGATTCTTGCACCTTAGCTCAGACAAAGCTGGGATTTAAGCTCCAGGAATTGAGGCACGTTTAGGCCGCCAATGCCTGGGGCAGGGACCCGATCCGATGTCCTCTTTGCATTATGGAACTAAACTCCCCGGTCCTATGGAGAAGTGCATGTGGATGGGGGTCTAGAGGGCTTTCTGGGCAGTTCAGAGCCACTCCAAACCCCGTAGACAGAGGCACAGTGTTACCGGTGGGTCAGTGTCCCTGGAGGCTTGGCAGGTGCCCTGCAGGAAGAGAAGAGTCCCACAGTGGAGCAGTGAGGCGTGGGGCTGCTACCTGGCTAAGAACCACTCATTTACACTCTTTTCTTTGTCTTTTAGTCAGCCACATCTCCAGAGAATCCCTCCCCACCCCCAGCTGAGGCCACTTGTGCCTCACTCCTGACCCAATAACAGAAACCCAAGTCTTCAGTCTCTGCCTCACAAATACGTGTACGGGAACACATGTCTAACTTCCACAGGGTTTTGCTAAGGGAATACCAGGTGCCCAAACTGTGCCATATCCTTGCCTAAAGACAGGGTATAGGTGGGGAATATAGGAGTGGAGAAAAATAACATTTGCTGAGACCCCTGAATGTCTTATTTATCTCATTTAATCATCTCCTCAATGCTGTAAGAGAGGCTGTATTCTCAGTCAGGAGGTGTGCAAACTAAGGTTTGGACAGCTCGTAGGATTGGGAAATTAGAGAAGGAAAATTCCACACAAACCTGACTCATTCCAAAGCCCAGTTTGTGTTCTGGAGGGGCTCAGGGCTGCGTGCAGAATCCAGTCACAAAGGTAGGCACTGTTGCAAGGAGAAGTGTTTGGGGCATCTCTTCAGCTCCTTCACAAATGCTTTTTCTTCTTCTTTTTAAAAAAAGTAATGATACAAGCACAAGGTACCGAGTTCAATCCCTGGTACCAAAAAAAAAAGTAATGATAAAAATATTTGGATAAATGTTACGTATATCTGCTTTATAAATCCAACAGTACTGCAAGGTTTATAACCAGAACAGCCATCCCCAATGGTTATCATTTTTGCTCAAATAATATTTTATCTCCTAACATTGTTGAAATCTTTCATCCATTCTTATCATCTCTCCTACTTTTTATTTTCCTTGAACCTTGTGGGTCTATACACATTTTTAATTCCTTCATTGCCATCACACGGGTGAACTGGGGAAGGACAGAAGCTAAACACATCTGTTATAGTAAACAGAAGTCCCTCTTCTTGCCCCTGCTCCCCTGAAAGATTCTGTGTACATGCCTGCCTTTGGGGAGGAGGCTTGTACTGGGGATTGAACCCAGGGAGGAGGAGGCTGCATCTCAGTCCTTTTATTTTATTTTGAGACAAGGTCTTGCTACGCTGCCCAGGCTGGCCTCAAACTTGTGACCCTCCTGCTGCAGTGTCCCAAGTAGCTGGGATCGAAGGCCCGCGCCACCATGTCCAGCTCCAAATGTCACTTTTCGGAAGTTGCCAAATGGTCCAGTACTCATTTAGCTCACACTGAGGCTGGCGCTGGGCTGGGAGCTCCTGGCCTGCAGAGGCTCCCTTCTGTGAGAACTCAGGGCCCTCCCTCCCCAGGACATCTGGAGAGGGTGATTACACAGCGGGACCTGGATGGGGCGGCAGAGCTGGCGGCCCACCCCACAGCCCCTCCACCCCGCCCTCAGCCCCCCTGGCTCTTTTCAAGCAGCCTGAGAGCACAGGGAAGGTGGTTTGTGCCGCGAGGAAGCCAAAATCGCACTTCTGCTTGGTCTCGCAGGGCAGCTCATCTGGATCAGAACCGTGACCTCCCCGTTGTTCATGCTGGCTGCAGGTCCTTGTTCAGTCCTTCTGCCTGCAGAGCGAGGGAAACCTCCCCGCCAGGGAGCGGGGCAACGTGGACTCTAGGACTGGGGTGCACTGAGTCTTGATTTTGCTCTCCTCCTCCCACACAGGCCCAACTTTGGAATGAAGAAAGCCACTTACCAGTGCATAAAAAGAAAGCTGGAAATTAACAACTCAAAATGCTCCGGTAGGGAACTCTCCTAGAGCCTCCAGCCAGGCTCTTCTTCGGTTGCTGAGGTTGGAAAGCTGTGTTTCATTTACATATTTATTTCTGCTGCCAACCTGCAGCGGCTCCTGGCCACCTCCATGATTCTAGGATGCAGACCACATAGGGTAAGAGGGCAGAAGGAGGGATGGTAAGAGACCAGACAATGTACTTTGCACTCTGGCCTTTTTGGGCAGTGTGTGTAGCCCTGTACCTGGAAATATTTGGATAAACCAGGCATGGTGGCGCATACCTGTGACCCCAGCCCTCAGGAATCACTGGGAGTTTGAAGCCAGCCTGGGGTACGTGGTGAGTTCAAGACCAGCCTGAACTGCATAGCGAGACCCTGTCTCAAAACAGAACCAAAAAAAAATATATTTTTGATAAAGGCAGATAAACCTGGGCCAAAAAAGGATTTGGAGTAAACCTGCTGGTTCTAACTTCCTTTAAGAGACCGCAGAGTTAGCTGGGTGTGGTGGCACGGCCTGCAGTCCCAGAACTCTGGGCAGTTGAGGCAGAAGGATCAAAAGTTTGAGTCCATACTGGTCAAGTTAGTGCCCTACAAGACCTTGTCTTACAATAAAAAATTTAAAAAGGGCTATGAATGTAGCTCATTAGGAAGACCCTGGGTTCAATCTCCATACTAACCTAGGGAGAGAGAGAGAGAGAGAGGGAGAGAGAGAGGCAGACTCTGTGTGTTTAGCTCAACATCCACCCCTCTGTAGCAATCCTGCCAGGCTGCAGTCCAGCCCCCGAGATCCCTTGCTCTCCAACTGACCGCAGCAAGGCTGACGCTGAGCTCTCACCATACAGGGCCCTCGGGAGTGCCCAGTTACCACGCCCTCTGTTCTGCCAAGAAGAGCAGGATCTGGGCCTTGGAGCGCTGTGCCGCATGTCTGACACTGTAGAATTTAAAGACCTGTGGGAAGAGACCCCTTTCCACAAATAAGAGCTGCCGGAGCAGCCCAGGGGAATCCCCAAGTCCCTCCCTGCCGTGAATCAGGGCCCTGTGCTGAAACGCACATCCCACTCCCTGAAACTCAGACTCACAAGTGAGTCAACAGCGCACAAGCTGAGGGGTAGACAGGGGGAATTGACAGAGGCATGCAGTTCCCAGGCACAGCGGGGGTGCCTGAGCCCCAAAGGGCTGGTTTCTCCAGGGCTGTAGAGGGGCTCACCAGGTGCTCTCCTCCCTGGACCTCGCAGATGAGGCACGGTCGCCAGCAAAGCAGACTGCAAAGTGGTGTCCCGCTGGGTCTCACACGTGGAGAGTCAGGGCTTCCTCCTTGAGGATCTCTGCCTTGGTTGCTCCTCTTTCTCCCCTTTCATCAGTTCCTCAGGAGAGGGACTCTTTGTTCTGTTCCATGTAGTAGGGACAGTGCCTGGATCCACGGGCGATTTTCTTTTACGCAGTTAACATCAGTCAGAGTAGACTCTGGGTGGGATGCTGATCAGAGTCCAAGTGCAAAGAGCCGTGGGTTCGAGGCCTAGTCTCGGTTTTGTGGCTACATTGCTGTGTGGCTTTGAATAAATCACACAACCTCTCTGGGATCTCAGCTTTCTCACCTACAAAAAGGGGAATTTGAACTCAGATGTCGGTAGGGTCAGGTGATTACAGACATGAGAGAGCCTGGTCCACTGTACTTCATAGATTCCCTGTAAATAGGGGCTGGAAGCACAGCCAGGGAGCCCAGAGCTCAGGACTCTTCAAGAGATGCTGCTGGACCTGAATCCAATCTGTAGGAATTTAAAATACTGTGTGAGTGGAACGGACATCCCTAAGCCAGCTTTGCCCTGGACCAGAGGATCCAGAAGGACTCTCCAGTCTGAACTTCCTTGATTCCGAAATCCATGCTTTCAAGTAGATCCTCCAGAATTCACTTCATCACTGGAACTTCCGATAGTGCAAAAGTGGGTGCCTGGCTGTGGCCTCACGCTTGTGTGCCATTGGACTTTCGGTTCCCCTCACACGACATACTCCTGGTGGTCTCCCCCAGTTACGCACGTGTGCGTGTGCGCGCGCACACACACACACACACACACACACCCCTATGAGGACTGTTTGCTTGGCCTCAGCAGCCCAGCCTGGGCCAGATGGAAGATGCTGCTTACTTAGTGAGCTCATCAGCAATAAAGCGGGGCCAGTTGGAGAGTGAGCCCCTCCCAGAGGAAGGGAAGATTGGCCACGGGCAGCAGTTGGGAGTGAAGCTGCCTGGGCCCAGCCCCAGGGCACCCTGCCTTCCCAGGCCTCTGCTGGCTGCATCCCAAAGCCGAGTGGGGCTGGGAACAAGCCCACATCATCACCAATCTGGGGCTCCCCAAATCACTTATGTTATTTCACTGGGACTGTCATAATAATATACCCAGACAAGGGGGCTTAAACAGCAGAAATTCAGGCTGAGTGTGGTGGCGCATGCCTGTAATCTCAGCACTCCGGAGGCTGAGGCAGGAGGATTGCTGCAAGTTGGAGGCCAGCCTGAACTACACAGTGGGTCCTGTCTCAAAAAAAATAAAAAATCAGAAATTTATTTTCTCATCATTCTGGAGTTAGGGTCTGAGGGCTGTGGGGGAAGCATCTTTTCCACGTCTCTCTCTACATGGCTACCTTCTCACTGGCTCTTTGCATCATATTCCTGATATACATGTCTGCCTCCATGTTCAAATCGCTTCCTTGTAATTAATTAATTAAAACACGGGGTCTCCGCATGTGGTTCAGGCTGGCTTTGAACTCACTCCGTAGCCCAGGCTGGCCTCAAACTCTCTGCAAGCCTCCTGCCTCAGCCTTCCGAGTGCTGGGATTACTTCCGAGTGCAGTGCTACTGCACCTGACATCTCTTTCTCTTCTAAGGACCCTGCTTGTTGAATTAGGGCTCACCCTGATGACCCCCTCCACTTGGCTACCTCTGTAAAGGCCCTGTCTCCAAGAGTGCTTTCATTCTGGAATACTGGAGGTTAGGACTTCACATATGAAGTGGGGGCCACACCAGCATGCCTCCACGGTTTCCCCTCATTACTTTAAGCATGGGCCCCTAAACATTGCCTGGCCCATCTCCCTGGAAGGCTTGAGGGTGGGGAGTCTCACGCACTGGCCTTCTGGGCGGAGGGAAGAGGAAGGAACGTGATAAGGGACCCCCTCTCACTGGGGGCGCCGTCTGTGTGGTACTTTTTTTATCCCTTACATGGACGATACTGCCTGCCCTTGTGTAGCGCTTGCTAAGTGCTCCAGGCACTTTATACGGAGCATTGAACCCCACAGAGTAACCTCACTCTGCAGATAGGAAACCCAAGTCGGGAGCTTAAGAACACTTCTCCAGCCTGTTGCCCCTGACAGAGTTGGGGCTGGAACCCCAATCATTGGCTCCAAGGCAATGCTTTCAATTGCTGCCCGCCAGTGATTAGAAAGGGCGGGCTTCGTTGTTCTCACTGAGCAGATGAGAAAACTGAAGCCGAGAAGGGAAGCCCTGGAGTTTACCAGGGTCACAGGCAGAATCCAATTCTGGGGGCCACAGGGACAGAACCCAGGCCCCAAGTTCCCTCCCTGCAGCCCAGTGCAGGACAGCGGGGACAGCTCGGAATCTGAAGCCCTTATCTGAGCATGACTGTCTCCATGCCTTCGGTAATTACGGGGCGTGAAGGTGGGGAGGCACCTCGGAAACTAGAGTTGACCTCCCAGTCGCTTCCAATTCCCAGGACCACCGGCCCCGAGGCGCAGGGCGAGGCCCGAGTCCCGGACTCTCCGAGGCCGGGTCGAGGCCGGGAGTCGGGTGGGGAGGAGGCAGGGCGGGGCCGGGTGGCCCTGGAACGCGGAGTATCCTATTTCTCGCAACTA
Organism: Heterocephalus glaber; assembly: GCF_000247695.1. The sequence continues at coordinate 2,190,594 of NW_004624807.1, forward strand.
TCCAATCCCACACCTGGAGGGCGTGGCCACACCTGGAGGGCGTGGCCAGGCGGCGGAGGGGCTGCGGCGTCCCGGGGCGCGGCGCTGACGTGAGCTCTGCTCACCTGGGGCGGGCAGGTAGGGGCTGCTCGAGGCCGGCGCGCAGCCGGCGGCGATCGCGATTTTAGCGGTGGACTAGGTTCGGAGGGACGTCCGCTTCTGGTAGCCAACGCAGGAAAGGTGGGGGCGCCCACTCCGGAGAGGACCTGGAGGGAGGGAGACACCGCAGGCAGGCGGGGCGGTCCGCGGCAGAGTCCGTGGGTGGGCGCCGTGCACTCCTGCAGGTGGCTCGGGGCTCCCGTCCCTGGCCCACCGAGGGGCCTCCGTCCCTCTCCGCCCCCGGGACCTGGCTGCTCCGCCTCGGGCGTCCCCTCCTCGCCTGCCCGCCCGCGTGCTGCCAGGGAGGACGCCCGGGCCCGCTGCCCGTCTCCGCGGCGCGGGCGGCGCTCTGCCCGGGCTGTTTCCCCTGAGTGCGTTGCGCATGGCCAGGCCTCTTGTACCCCTGGATTTCCCGGAGCCGGACGGGGTGCTGGGAGGTGGCGCCGGGTGAGCCCCTCGCTGGCCCACGGGGCTGGGGTTGGCCCGGGAGGGACAGGGGTTGGCGGCCGCCTGGCCCCGACCCTGTCCTCCCGGTGCGCATCGAGGAAGCCAGGGAGCGAGCGGCAGGCGCTGCCACGGAGCCGGCAGGCTGGTGTGGTGTGGAGAAGTCCAAGGCGGCCTGAGAAGGGCGTGGGGAGTGGGCCGGGGCGTGCCGAGCAGGGCCGGGCCCGATGCAGGGAAGGCCAGGGGCTTCGGGTGGCGTTCCAGCCCCCTTCGGGCAGGAGGGGAACAGTGGAACCGTCCCCGAGGCTGCTGCCTGAAGAAGGGGCAGCGCGGTCTTACTCGAGCAAAGCCGCGGGCAGAGCCAATCGCAGCCGTGCGCAGTCCCGGACAGAGGCCGGCGGGGCAGGGCGGTGCAGGGCCGGCCGGCCTGCGTGCAGACCACCCTGGATGGGGTGAGAGAGGCCCCGGCAGGCTGAGCGGCGCTGCTCCGTGGGCACCGTGGGGTCAGTGGGCAGTGACAACTTTGTCCATCGCGCGGTTAAACGCTTTCAGACCCAGGCCTTGAACCTGACGCGAGGGCAGAGGGGCCGGCTTCCTGTGGGCTGAGGCCGAGGGGCAGGCAGTGTTTAGGAAGCCAGCTCTGGGCTGGGCGTGGTGGTGCACGCCTGTGATCTCAGCACTCCGGAGGCCGAGGTGGGAAGACCGCTGAGTTTGAGGCCAGCCTGGAATAGTAAGCAGTGGCGGAGAAGCGAGGTCTCCTTCAGGTGTGTTCACGGGTGGCAGTCAGGAGACCTCCTCCCCGCCTGGCTGGCTGTCGCCTTCGGTCTTGGGCGCTGTTTTGGTTTCCTCTCTCTCTTCTCTTTTTTTGGTACGGGGATCAAACTCAGGACCTTGCGGTTTCGAGGCAGGCGGTGGAACCATTGAGCTACATCCAGGCCCTTCGGTTTGCCCTCTTGTGCATGGAAGGGGGGCGGGCGCAGCGCCAGATGTGGTGCAGTGCTCTGACCACAGTGCTGGACCTGGGCCCAGACAGTGCCCTCATGTTCCTGTGCCTCAGTTAGCCCAGCTGTACCACTTCTAGGGTTCCCAGGGTGGGATTAGACACATTAAGAAACTGAAAAGTCTGCAAATATGAAGGATGTTTTTTTAGATAGGGGTCTCACCTTGTAGACTTTGGCTGAATCTGGAGCCCAGGCTGGCTTCAAACTCACAGGGATCCTCCTGCCTCAGCCTCCCAAGTGCTGGGAGTATAGGGCTACAGCACCATGCCCGGCAAGGATTGTTGTTATCATACTTCAAACGTATTGTCTTGTGCTTAAAAACTACTACTTGCATAAAAAAGACAATTGTAAATTGAAACACTGTCAGGAGGCTGAGGCAGGAACATTGCTGTGAGTTTGAGGCCAGCCTGGAGTACATGGTTCAAGGCCAGCCCAAACTGCATAACAAGGTCTTATCTCATAAAAACAAACAAACAAAATGTGAATCATATAGGAAAGTATAAAGTACCTGCAGGGCCGGGGATTTAGCTCAGTGGTTTCGCCACCTGCTGCGCAAGCGCAAGGACCCGAGCTCCATCCCTGTTACCAAAAAAAAAAAAAAAGTACCTGCAGTCTCATCCCCAAATAACTGCAGCGCTGTATTTCCCGCAGTATGTACATCCACTTGCACGGCAATGTGCTGCATTATTATAAAGTGGAGGTGTTCCTCGCAGTCTGTCGTGGGCTTCCTTCCCCTCCCTCCGCCCTTCATACTGGAAACACTTCCTCGAGTCCCATAATTCTCTGGACACTTGCAAATGGCTGTGTGCTGTGCAGCCAGGGGTCTGACTTAGTTACCCATCTGTCTGTCACTTTGGCTGCTTTTGATGTTTCCCTCTGCCTATCTGAGTAGTCTTGGTAATCACATGGCAGGTGGGGAGACCTGCTCACATCCAGAAGGCGGTGAGGGTGTGCAGCGAGGAAGGCAGGGCACTGCGGAGGGCGTCCGGGCTCCTGCTCAAGAGGCTGAGGTGGGTTGCTCTGTGCAGTCCCATCCTGGGGGCACTGGGAGCCCGAGGCCCAGAGCTCAGTCACCAGCTCCACAGGGGCTGCTCCTCCTTCCCCACCACCAGGTACAGCTGCGTGTTGTGGCCTGGGCACCTGGAGTTTCTCTGGACGTGCTGCAGATCAAGTCCAGGCCCCTGATCGCCAAGAGGAGCGAGTCATGTGCCCGACAGGCCCAGGCCCAGGTCTTACCAGCATTGCCACCGAAGTTCTGAAAATCTCTTCCTGGGTGATCGGTGTGCAGTCCTTTCCCCTTTTACGTTTCCCCTGCCCCGCCCCCTTCCGCAGGGTCAGGCCTGGGAGAAGGTAGAGCTTGGCCTTGGGAGACTGCATTCCCTCCTCAGGAGGTACTCAGGTACTCCCAGGCCTCGCGGCTTCACACACTCCCCCCAGAGCACCCCTAGCAGAGCAGAGCAGCCAAGCTCACCTCCCACTGCGCTGGGCGCCCAAGGGGAAGGTGTCAGCTGCAGGGCTCAGTAACTGGGTCAGAGGCTCAGATGAGAGCAGTTCCCTCCTTGCTCTTAAAGTGCCAGTGGCTCAGCAGGGCTTGGGCTCTTCACCTTGTGGGGAGCCAGCGATATCAGGGGTCTCCCTGGCTGGGCTGCTCTGAGTGGAAGCCTTAAGCTGACCCAACTGGTTTGGCTTCAGAGCTGTGATTCAGGAGAGGACCTTTCTGGGTGTGCAGGTAACTGCTCTGTGGGCTTTAAGTCGCTCCAGTCTCAAAATGTTCAGTGACTAACACAGCGCTTGGCATATGGTAGCTGGAGAACAAATATTTGTCAGATGACTGTTAGTTTTCCAGGCGCCCATTTATCTCATCTTGAGTAAAAACAAAGTAAGAACACCAAAAAATCCAAACTCAATGTCGCAGGCAAACAGTTCTGCAGTGCTTGATTTTTCCTCTGGGTGCCCAGCCCGGACAGGTCTGTTTCTGGCTCTGAGCACCAGCTCCTATGCACTGTTGCCTGCTCCACCTGTGTAGTTCTATGAGAATCAATTGCAGACTTTAACCAGGCTGGCGCCTGTAACCAATCAGTCCACTCAGCTGGTGTGGCCCGACACACAGACCCAGGAAGGAGGCTGGCCCAGCCGGGAGAGCCTGTGTGACTGAGCTAGGGACCGTGGGGCTGGATTCGTACAGGCTTTCTGTGCTTCACCAGGCTCAGTAGCCGGAAAGCATTCCCGGAGCCGTGGTCTCTACTCTTCTCCCACCTTCTAGCTCTGGAGTGTTCTGTGGATAACCAGCTGAGACCTTTCTCTTGCTGCAGTCTTCCGGTGGCCAGCAGGAAGGAAAGCAGATTCAGCCCAGCTGCTCAGCTCCCCTTGGAAAGACTGCCGCTCCCCCAAGTAAGCATAAGTGTGAGGACTTTGGAATCCAGGACCTGTGGCTCACCTACTCCCTCCCCACAATGGTGTCACTTCTTAGCAAAACATCCACACTCACTTTCGGTTTTCCTATTTCAAATGAAGCAGCGCGCTTCAGCTTCTCACAAGATACCTGCTGTTTCCATAAGCTTGTCTTCCCTCTCCGAGGTGAGGTGAGCCTGCAAGGGGCCCTCACCCTCTCTTCCAAAGCCCTTGCTACTTCAGGAAGGCCTGTTCCAGCAGGGATGACATCACCTTTTTATTTTCCTGCTTCAGGATTGAAATAGAAGAAATGTGATCTACCTGCATGATAAGTCTGATTTGGCTAGAGCATGAAGTATAAATGGCTTTGGAATAAGAATCAGAAGAACCTTTTAACCTCTCTTCTTTTCTTCCCCACTTGGCATGGTTTATTCCCATATTTAGTTTCTTCGCTGTAATCTAATGAAACTCTAGCTCCAGTGTACGGGATGGCGGCTGGGAGAAGCTCCCAGTGACCAGCCTAATGCTGTTGCTCTGCCCACTCTCAGCCCCTGCCCGATCATGGCCCTGCACCCCCGCCGAGTGCGGCTGAAGCCCTGGCTGGTGGCCCAGGTGGATAGCGGTCTCTACCCTGGGCTCATCTGGCTTCACCGAGACTCCAAACGCTTCCAGATCCCCTGGAAGCATGCCACCCGGCATAGCCCCCAGCAGGAGGAGGAAAACACCATTTTTAAGGTAAAGGACTCCTACCATCTAAGTTGAAATTTTCCCGTTTTCTCAGACTTTTCTGGGTTTGTTTGCTGTCTGTTTCAGCACAGGGAATACAGTAAGCCCCAAACTCAGGGATCCCTGAGCCCTCCAGTCCTCGCTGGATGCAGATCCTCACTCCTGTCATAGTGATGTGGTCGTGCCCAAAGTGCCTGGGTCCACACTGATGCTGCCTCTCCCTCCTTCCTTCGGCTCTGCCTTGTCTTTAAGAGGGGAGCTCAGCCTCGGGGTGGCTACTCAGGGCAGAACTGTCCAGGGTCAAGAGAGGGGCCAGAGGGCCGTAGCAAGATATTCTTGTGATAGCAAAATATTTTGCACTATTCGTAAACTCTGCTTAAAAATGAATGGTGATTTAAGTACAAATTTTAAATTCTTTAAGTATGTTTTCTTTCTTTTTTGTTTTTCCTTTTCTTAGTACTGGGGATTGAACCCAGGGTCTTTGTACCAAGCTCACCCTTAGTCCTTTTTCTTTTTATTTTTTAAGAGTACGAAATTTTATTGGGGAATGGGATTGGGGAATAGGAATGGCTCCTGGGAAACAGGAGGGTCCAAATGGGTTGCCCATCCTTCTGACTCAAGCCTCCCAGAGTGCTGGGATTACAGGCATGCGGCACCATGCCAACTTTTTTCCTTCTCTTTTGCTTTCCTCCTTTCTTCTTTTTGGAGTACTAGGATTGAACCCAGGGCCTTACACTTGTAAAGCACTCCACCACTAAGCTTCACCCTGACCAAATTATGTTTTCTTAAATTAAAAATAGCTCTGATGTGATGTCATTTTTTTTTTTTAGCTGAAAACAAGATTTAATCACATAGCATCTTACAAAATTTAAGTGAATTAAAGCTTGGCCAGACAAATAGGTAGGTGGCTGTTTTGGAAAGGAAAAGGGGTTCCACCCACCCACCCACGTGGTCATGATTCAGGGCCGCCTCTACACCGACTTCTCCCTGAGTCTCCTCCATCTTGGGAACAGCTTTATTTCTTGTGCCCAGAACACAGAGTAGTGAGCTTGTGCTTTTTTCCCCTGACTAAGAGCAGCAAGGTGGAAGTCAGTCCAGCCAGGCCTGTGGTTGATGGCCCAGGTCCGTGCTGCAGTGGGGCCAGGACAGGGCTCTGGAGCGGCGTCCAGCATGGCTCCATGCCTGCCCTGGTCACGACAGCTGTGAGAGCGGAGACAGAAAGCTGAGCTGTGGGCACTCTTCACGCGGACATGAACAATGGGGTGTTTGGGAAAACGTGTAAAGCAGTTTTGGGGGTTGGTGGTCTTGGGCTGGAACTGGATTTGCTGTTGAAAGGCCTGGCTGGCTATGCAGAAGAGGCAGGTTTCCTGACAGCCACACTCATAAGGGCATCCTGCATGCTTGGGACTCGGAGAAAGCTCCAGGAGGCTGCTTTGCTTTACTCTATCACTGTAGCTATTTGTAGAATGCTAAGGGAGGGCCTGGGAGGTCAGCAGAACAGCAAGGATGTTTTCACAGAGCCAGGCTCGGATAGCCTTGGGCAAGGTGTGCAGGCGAGGCACTGAGGGGCCATGAGGCCTGTGTCCACGACCTCACTGAATTCTCATGGTAACCCTGTAAGTGAAGTGCCGCCCGCATGTTGTGCGTGCAGTTACCCTCAGAGGGGCTGCTAACTTGTCAAAGATCACACAGCCAGTAAATGGTGGGTCTGGGATTTCAACTTGTGTCTTTTTGGTCCCCAATGCTGCTTCTTGCCATCGTACTGCCCGTTTTCTGACGAGGAACTGGATTATGTGGCCGCAAATTCTGCCACCACTGACTACGTGTGTGGTCCCGAACAGGGCATGTCACCTCTCCAGACTGCAGTTTCCCATGTAGTAAATGAGATGGCGCCAGTCTTGCCTGCCTCCCAGAACTACTGTGAGAATCAAGTGGAATCCGGTATGGAGAGGGGCTTGTTGAGCACTATAAAACAGAGATTCCTCCATTTTAGGAAGAGAAATAAGGACCTGCACACTGAACAGAGGCTCTGAAACAAGACTTAGGTTGGGTTTGATCGAGTAATGTCCCTAAGTCTCACTGGTTTGCCATGTGGCATCCTTCCTTGAGCCCGATGTTCCATCCAGAAGGGTCGGCCCCTCTGCTGCATCAGCCGGGGGTCCTCAGCATCATCCGAGCAGCCTGGGGACACCGGGTATGAGCAGGAACCTGTGGTCCTACATTGATCTGGCTGCTCTCCACAGAGAAGCAGGATTCTGGGAACCACCGAAATTCTAAAACCTCTGCCAGAGCTGGCACAGCCCAAGTTAGCTGGGTGGGGCCACAGTGAGCATGGACGGAGGATCAGACAGGATAGAAAATGTGGGGCGGTCATGCAGTGGTGCCTCCCAGACACAAGGGGCCCATGGAGCTGGAACCCCGGGGTGGGTCAGATGGAATGGCAGGAGTTAGGCCCCCCGGTACTTGCCAAGCCACCTAGGATGGCATGGCTCTGTCAGAGTTCTTCATTCCATACCACAAAGCACATGGAGGACCCACATCTAAGGAGATGGTAAGAGGAAGTGGGTCTGATTTGGAGGAGGTGGATGACTAGGTCAGGTCTGGAAAGAATCTCCCTCATGACTGCTAGGCTCGACAGAGGGGAGAGAGCTGAAAGGATGGGGCAGAAAGATTGAGTTTCAGCTTGAGGAAGAAGTCTGGACGGAACCAGAGATGCAGAGTTGGGTCTGGACTAGTGATACGCTCTGCCAATTTTTTAAGAAGTTAGTGTCTTTCCTGTCTTGAGTTCTCTCTAATCACATCTCCTTTTTCTGTATTTAATGTGTCTGCTTAGTGATCAGAAAGTGTCTTAGCAACCAGTGAGGGTTGGTATCCCATGAGTAGCAACATATAAGGCATGATCAACAGACATGAAAAATAAAATTTAAATTTTTAAAAAATTTAAAAAATTTTTACAGTAAAAGATATATTGCCATCAACCCCCCTCTAAATATATCCCCTTGCTTTGACCAGACTGATCCCATCATTCTTGCCATTTTCTGAAGCAGCTCTGGAAGTCTGTTTCCTGAGTGTTTTTACAAAGTGCAATAAAAAATACAGTGACTGCTGCTGCTGAGTGCCATCAAATGGGAAGAGGCAGGCTTGCAGGAACTTTAAGGTTGTCCTCGTTCATCTTATTCACTGGATCTGGTACTAACCAACTTCTGGCTTCTCTCCAAAGACAAAATGATTGTGAAAGGTGAATGTGTTGAATTGCTTCAGGACATCAAGTTGGCCACAACTGTGGCACCAAAGACACTCACAAAAGAGGACTTCCAGAACTGCTTCGGAAAGTGGTGACAGTGCTAGGATATGTGCGTTCAAACTGGGGGAGGGTATTTTGAGGGGGGTTAATGGCAGTGTGTCTTTTTCTGTAATAAACTGGAAAAGCTAGATTCACCGCACTTTTTGATCACGCCACGTTAACTGTGAGTGCTGTTAGTGCTGGAAGGGCCTGGGTTTTCTACTCCCTGCTCTGTCCCTGGGGAATGTGGCCTACGGAGTGAGCAGTCTGGATTTGCTTTTCCCCTGTGGGGAGACTGCTTGTTTCCCTTGAGTGGAGACAGTGCTGTGAGTTCCCATATTTGGAAACCGAAGCGGAGTCCAAGTGGTTTTAGACTGTGCCATCAGCTCTGCATGTGGCTGACAGCGCGGAGCTGCAGTTTGAGTAGGGAGAGGGAAGAAGGGGAGCACAGGTTTAACAGGACTTGCCCTCGGCCATGGGCCAAGCTGGATGCCTGTCTTTTTTCTTTTTTTTGAGGCAGGGACTTGCTACGTAATCCAGGCTGGCCTTGAACTCACTATGTAGCCCCAGGCTGGCCTCAAAGCAGCAATCTTCCTGCCTCAGCCTGAGTGCTGCACCACCACACCCAGCTCCTGTCTTCCTAAAGGCACTTGGTTTCTCTAATTCTACATGTGTCATATTGAAGATTGGAGGCAAAAGATCAGTGGGCCACACTATATCATCTGCCATCCTCCTCTGTCGTATTTACTGTTATGTAAGCAACTCACATCAAGACGACAGAGAGAAGCCTGCCAGAAACCCTGCTATCCTAGAGTGCGTTGGTGCATATTTGCTCCAGACCTTACTTCCAACCCTTTGGTGCAGCATGGTTGTCTCGACAGGTTCTGGCCGGAAGGCTTAGATAAGGCTCCTCCCCGCAAGGGACTGTGTTTGCACAGAGCTTCATTTCCCTTTGGCCCCACCTCGTCTGGTCCTAAGGACAGCCTTGCCTGCTGCAGTCTCCGTGCGGTGAAGACTGAGGCACTGATGCAGGCCTGGGTGTGTGTCTTGCTGGGCCGGGGCAGTAGTAGGCCCTCACTGTGGCTTCCTGTTCCTCAGGCCTGGGCTGTGGAGACGGGAAAGTACCAGGAAGGGGTGGATGACCCCGACCCAGCTAAATGGAAGGCTCAGCTCCGCTGTGCTCTCAACAAGAGCAGGGAATTCAACCTGATGTATGATGGCACCAAGGAGGTGCCCATGAACCCAGTGAAGATTTACCAAGTGTGTGACATCCCCCAGCCCCAGGGCTCCATCATTAACCCAGGTGAGGCCCCAGCTGCGGGAGAAGGTGGCCAGCATGCCAGACTCCGGGCTGGACACTGAAAGATAGCACTACTGCAGTCAGCCTGCTTTGCAGAGCTCAAGACTGGTAAAGTAAGAAACCTTGGCCCAGGACCCAGAGCATCCATGGTGTAAACTCAGCACTATCTTGCTCCTTTAGAGGAATGGTTTTTACCTGGATTCCCTAAAGCATGAGAAAGTAGAGAGAATCTAGAGTTCTGATGTAAAAATAGCCTCTCTTGGGACTAGAGTGGCTGGTGGTTTTGAAGGAGGATGAATTAGAAGTCTAAACGTGGCTCCTATCACTTCACTTGTGGGATTCAAACCAAGCTGGGGGGCCTCCTGAGCCTGTTTCTTTTATTCTAGTGTGGGATGGGATCTCAGCTTTTCTGCCTACTTCAAAGGCTGTTGTTAGAATCAGTGAATCAGACCTGCAAAAGCTATGAAGTTCTTTAGAAATGTTGAATGAATGATCATTCAATTTGAAGGATACTTTTGCTAAGAGGTTGCCACTGGATCCTCCTGTTTACGCAATGCTGAATGAACCCTAAGAGCAGGTAGCTGAGACACACAGCCCGGGGAATCAGTGGGGCTCTGCCACGGGGGAAGGGTCTGTACTCCACACTAAGCGCACCAGGGTGAAAAGCTGGTGTCCTCGACTCCCGGAAGGGATGCTGTGCACAGGAGCTGATGTGCAGCTGTGCTGACGTGTGGAGATTTCCAGGAGGAGGGGTAGAGTTTGCAGCTTTCTGGAGCAGAGAGGAAGAGAACGGAGCTTGCATCAGGACTCCGTGGGGGGAGCTGGAAGTAGGGACTAACACACTACACCCTCAATTTCCACTTTCTCTGCTAGAGCTTTGAGGGTGCACAGTGGCCTTCAGGACCGTGGCTGGCGTGGGTGGTGGGTCAGCTGCAGCGATGGCACTGCACTTTAGCTGCTCACCTGTGTGCTGTGTCTCAAGTAGGATCCACAGGGTCTGCTCCCTGGGACGAGAAGGATAATGATGTGGATGAAGACGATGAGGAAGATGAGCTCGATCAGTCGCAGCACCACGTTCCCATCCAAGACACTTTCCCTTTCCTGAATATCAATGGTGAGTGGGTGGCGGGTGGCACAGAGGGATAAGGGGACATAGGGACTTCCACCCCAGAGCTGCTGCCCCCTCAGCCGGCCCGGCCCTGCCCTGGGAGCAGTGGTTGAGCCCTGTGGCCGGGCTGCTGGTCTGTTAGGAAGCAGCAGTCACAGGTGAGAGGATCGCTGACTGGGTTACTACAGTGCCGTGGGTGGGTTTTAGGATTCTAGGGAATGTCTAGTTTTAAAAAGTGAATTTAAATTCATTACTGGTCCCACATATAAATTAATCAGTGGTTGTACAGTTCTGCCAGTTTCTTTCAGTGCAGATGTCATTTTATGAATTATAGGCAAACTTCCAGCTTCCCTTGGTATAAATTCTGTGTCACTTCTTTAATAGGGACTGCTCTATTTAGGCTGTATATGAGAAACTTGGGATTCTGTAGCCACCAACACTAGGCTCTGATAGCATTTATCTTCAAGAACTTCTTTTATGGACCTCTGAATTCAGCTTCCCAGGAAGAGTGGACTGCGAGGTCAGAAGGCCACGTGTGGCAACAGGTCCAGGGCTGCAACTCTTATTAATATTCGAACACAGGTTGCATTGCTCTTCTGTACCCCCTTCACATTGCCTGTCACTGAGCTACTGTTCACATGACCTGCATCCAGGGTGGCAGCCTTTCTCCACCTTTTTAGTATCACCTCAGGGCTGTAGGTTCAATGAGATAACTTGTACCACTTAGAAAACTCCATATATCAAGATGCTTTCTTTAGGGTTTGGGGGCACCCTGTAGTAGGAGAGGTCCCTACACTTGAGGATCAGGAAATTGCCTTTGTTATCTGCCCACTGACCCTCTCTATCCTGCCATTTACATCTTTGCAACCAAGTGATGGGTAGAGAAAAATTCCATGTAGATCTTCTGGGTCAGTGTTGCCACACGATGTATCCCACTTAGCGACATTTTAAGAGTTGCACATCTGGAAATGTGAAATTCTTGGCTGACTTACTCTGCTATTCTCATGCCTTGAAAGGATGCAGATTATTTCTAATACATCCTACCTTCCTATTTCTGTTTGTATTTTATTAAAGTTAATGTATGTCCTTATATTTTGGGCTGCCTTGGATCCTCTGTGGAAAGTTGTGGAATATATGTTAGACAAAAGTGTAAAATGGATACACAGATTTAACTGGACTCAAACCCAAGAGGTCAAAGAAACATTAACCTCTGTGATTTCAGAGCTATTGGGGCAGAAGAAAAAGAAATACTGAAGAATAGATGCCTAAGAGGTGAGACTAAGAGGAGAAATCTGCAGACTCGAGCAAGTGAACGTTGACAGTAGCAGGGAAATAGGATTAGGATTTTCACTGTTTTTAAAGACACTTTAATTGAATATTTTGAATGAACAATACTTTGATATGTTTAAAATTCATAACAGAGCCAGGCGTGGTGGCGCCTGCCTGTAATCCCAGCACTGGGAAGACTGAGGCAGGAGGATCAAGAGTTCAAGGTCTGCCTAAACTGCATAGCAAGACCTTGTCTCAAAATAAAAGGGGTACAAGAAAGTAATCCGTTGCAAGGTTTTCTTGCCATCCTATCTCTGCAACTTGCAGTTCTTTCCCCGGAGACAGATCTTTCTAAGGTCTTGAGTAATCTTCCAGACATTTTATGCAAATAAATGTATTTTTAATGAATTCTGCATTATTCTTATGATTTTAGTATTTTCAATGAATATTTACAATTAACTATTATGTTGTTTTTGGTTTTTTGAGACAGGGTCTCACTATATAGTTCAGGCTGGCCTCGAACTCACTGTGTAGCCCAGGCTGGCCCTCAACTTGTGGTGGTCCTCCTGCCTCCCTCAGCCTGCCCAGTGCTGGGATTACAGGCCTGTGCCACCGCACTCGGCTTACATTGCTTTTATAATTGCAAGAAAGGCTATGCAACAGAGAAAAAAAATTTCACTTGTGGTACTGAAATGTACATTTTTGTGTTGTTTACCCCTGCACCACCACTACCAAGTTCAGTACAGTCAGCACATACTAGTTTTTAATGAATACATCAATAATTTTTAGGAAGGTGAATTTCAGAAGTCCTTATCAGAAAAGTAAGTGCAACAGAAGTGATAAGGGCCTACAGTGTGGAGCCCTGTGTGAAGCCCAGAGGCCCTGCGGTCCAGCGCCATCATGAACCAGAAAGGCAGCCAAGGTCCACAGTGCTGCTCACCTTCTTCTTTCTTTGAGTTTTTATTTACTTGTGCAGGGAAGTGTTGCTTTTATTTCTTATATAAATTTTAGCAGATGTTTGCAGTACATGATTACATTCAGTGTGGGCTTGGCACACGTATGTAGTGGGTCTTCTTTCTTCAGCCCCTCCTCCCCTCTCCTCCCTCCCTCTGTCTCACGGCCCCCTCCCTCTGGCAAAAGGTCTGTCACCCTGCTTCCTACTGTCCACCTTTTACTTTGCTCTTTAACTCATCCATGCTTTGGGTTTTTCCTACAAGATGAACCGTGCGATTTGTAAGCTTGCGTGTCCGATTTATTTCACTTAACATTATGGTCTCAGGGTGCATCCATTTTCCTATAAATGACTCAAATAACACATTGGTTTTAATAGAGTTTCTATACATTCATTCTTACTTGAAGCCTATCAGTTAATTCAATTGAGCTCATTTCTGCGAGGCAACCAGCTCCTGTTCAATTACTGGGCCAGTTTCCACAGGGAAGTGTCTCCCTCATGCCCTTCCTAATGTAACTGCTAGAGAAAACTCGCCTGTCTCTACGTCAGTCTTTAACGGACACGGTTTGAGAGCTGTGGGTTTATGAGTGAAATACCATGGCCAGGAAGCAGGAGCTGGGGAACCACTGGGGATGATGGAGGTCGCTGGGTCATGCGTCAGAGTCTGATTCATCTTCCGGCCTTAGTCCCCGAGCCTCAGACCAGGTGATGCACATGTGCAGCCCCTGCACACTCATCCACATGCCTGTGTTCTAGGTTCTCCTATGGCGCCAGCCAGCGTGGGCAACTGCAGCCCTGAAGCAGTGTGGCCCAAAACAGAACCTCTGGAGATGGAAGTACCCCAGGCACCCATTCAGCCCTTCTACAGCTCTCCAGAGCTGTGGATCAGCTCTCTCCCAAGTAAGTGAGCCTTGATCTTTCTTGCTGGTCTCATTTCCGGTCCCACTTTCTGCCTCCATTACCTTGCTAAGTATAGAACAGCTGCCTGGCCCCCCGGTGCCCTCTTTGTCTGCTTCCTGAATGTTGGATGAGTCACCAGGGAGTAAATATACATCATCTGAACGTCTTTGCCCTGGGGATGCTCTGATTGGGTAGGACTCTGTGTCACTCCGCTCTTAGGTGGGCAGGAGCCCTGGATCTAAGTCTGGTTAGAGGACTTGGTGACAAAGCCAGTTGTGGGACTGGGAGGTTGAAGGCCATAGATTTGGATAAAGCAGCTCTTGATTTTGAGGAGCTTTAAGGGCTCTTGTTGAACTGCGGACATATTTATCTTAATGAAGTATCAAAGTCATTGCCCTGATCTCCTAAATTGACAGAACAGATGTGCCGTGACTTTCAAAAAGATGGCTTTCCTCTTATTCCTCTGTTACTTTAATTTTTACTTTAGTTACTTTAATGTTTAGCTCCTTGGAATACTTATTGGTGCAGATTCAGTCAGTGTGACATGTGACATCAGGATCCGGCACTTTGCTTGGTGAAATTCTTGCCCTTAGGGTAGAACAGAGAAGGTATAGAAGGGCCTTAACGCTTGCTTCAAGGCAGCCTTTTATGTGACTATCCCAGGGATGTGCTAACACCTCCTTTTACTGCAGGAAGGATAACTGTGGCAGAGGCCTTCTTGAATGCCAGTTGAAAGGTGGCTTGATGTTGATAGTCTTGTGTGAATCTTGGGGATGGACAGGATTCTCACTGTCACCTCTCACCTTGCAGTGACCGACCTGGACATCAAGTTTCAGTACCGTGGGAAGGAGTATGGGCAGACCATGACTGTGAGCAACCCCCAGGGCTGCCGGCTCTTCTATGGGGACCTGGGTCCCATGCCCGACCAGGAGGAGCTCTTCGGTCCCGTCAGCCTGGAGCAGGTCAAATTCCCAGGGCCAGAGCATATCACCAATGAAAAGCAGAAGCTGTTTACCAGCAAGCTGCTGGATGTCATGGACAGAGGACTGATCCTGGAGGTCAGCGGTCATGCCATTTATGCCATCAGGCTGTGCCAGTGCAAGGTGTACTGGTCTGGGCCGTGTGCCCCATCACTTGTTGCCCCCAACCTGATTGAGAGACAGAAGAAGGTCAAGCTCTTTTGTCTGGAAACATTCCTGAGTGGTGAGTCTCACTGTAAGATTGCTGATGGAGCTGCTTTCTGGAAGTTTATCTTCCTTGATCCGTCCCTTGCTCTTCCTTCCTGTCCTGGCTCAGCAAAGACCTTAACCACACAATTTCTTTTGGAGGTCAAGGGAGAGGAGAACCTTGGCTCTAAAAAATGAAAGTGGCCTAGGCAATGAAGAAGGGAGAAGCTATTTTTAGGTTGGTTGTTGCTCCTTTGGTGGCAGAAGAGGGTGACAGTCTTATAATTACCGCCAAACTGTAAGGTGGTATTCACCAAATGGGTATGAAATGACCCACGGCATCAAACTTACTCTTCTACTTCTGCAGACCTCATTGCCCACCAAAAAGGACAGATAGAGAAGCAGCCACCATTCGAGATCTACTTATGCTTTGGGGAAGAATGGCCAGATGGGAAGCCCTTGGAAAGGAAGCTCATCTTGGTTCAGGTGAGGAATAAAGACGTGTTAACAACCCCTCTTTTTGTCAGTGCTTTCTCCCAGGTCCGGGCGAGTCCTCACTGAGCGCCCATCAGCCTGTGTGTTTTTAATCCTATCCGCTGGGGAAGCAGGCTTGTTTTGTACAGTAGGACCAAGCTAGAGACTGTCCTTAAAATGGGTGGCTGATTTGGGGGTGACTTCCATTCTTTCCAGCTTTTCTTAGAAAAACCATTTGAATTGTTTTTAAGAGTGTAATCTCCTTCTAGGAATGGCAGCAAGGGGGTGGGACTGAGCTGTGTACCGAGGCAGGCTAAGACGACACTTGGTTAAAAGTCTTGCCAGGAAGCAGTCATCTGCTCGGGCTGTGGCATGATGCTATTCCCAGATTCTTCAGGTTCAGTTGAACCAACCT
Organism: Heterocephalus glaber; assembly: GCF_000247695.1. Next base: position 2,206,161 of record NW_004624807.1, read on the forward strand.
CTAGAGTGAACACTGGCCAGACGGTCTGGAGGGGATGATGTGTCTACACAGTAGTGTGGGGCTTTCCTAAGACCCATTGTTTCTTTCAGTCTTGGGTCTCTCCTGCTATTTAAAAATACTTTTTCCTCCGTGGATGCTCATGTGCTCTGTCATCAACAGGTTATTCCTGTGGTGGCTCGGATGATCTATGAGATGTTTTCCGGTGACTTCACACGCTCCTTTGACAGTGGCAGTGTTCGCCTGCAGATCTCGACTCCAGACATCAAAGATAACATCGTCACTCAGCTGAAGCAGCTGTACCGCATCCTCCAAACTCAGGAAAGCTGGCAGCCCATGCAGCCCACCCCCAGCATGCAGCTGCCTCCTGCCCTGCCCACTCAGTAATCACAAACACCTTCCTCCTCCTCCTCCTGCCCCCCCCATTGTATATATGAATGTTTTTTCAGATTTAACCAGCTTTTAAATCTTTTTCCTCTAATGATGTTAGAAGTCTGTAACTTCAAATGTGCCTAGCTTTTAAACTTGATTTAATTTATGGAAAATTGCCATACTTTCCTTTTTTTTTTTCTTTTGAGACAGGGTCTCACTACGTGGTTCAGGTTGGCCTTGAACTCATTTTGTAGCCCAGGCTGGCCTCGAACTCTCGGTGATCCTCCTGCCTCAGCCTCTAGAGTGCTGGGATTATAAGCATGCACCTCCACACCCTGTATCCTTTTCTTTTTTAAACCCAATGGTAGTAGGATATAGTAAAAGGAGACTAGGTTTGGGAGTTTGGACACCAGGGTACTAGCTACAGGTTTTCTTCCACTGTAACCTTAAACAAGTCATTTAACTTCTGGGCTTCAACCTTATTATGTGTAAATAAATAAAGATTGCAATAATGCCCAAATTTCTTTCCGTTTTAAAACCCTGATTTGATTACTTCATTCTATTTTGTTCCCAAACTGCCTGGAACAGAACCTTTTTGCATTGTTCTTGTACTGATTTTTTTTCTTACCTTCATTAAAGTTTCCTCAAGCCTGATTTGTCCAGGATTGAGCTTTGTTTGACCTGTTCTGCTAGTATTGTAAGCTGGCTCCCTGATGGGGGAAGTAAGAGGGAGAGGAGCTGACTGGTTGCCTGGAAACCAGGCTTGATATCTAAATAGAAATGGGTGCCAAAGTCTGAAAGTCACCCAACCTGTGGAGTAAAAAAGTCATAAATGGAACTTCTAAAGGGAAACTAGTGAGAAAGCTCAGGGGTTCTGTGAAAGAGTGGGCCGTTGGACTTTACGTTGTGCGTCGCTTTTCTCTCGTTGCTGAGACAAAATACCCGACACCCAAAGTTAAAGGAGAAAGGTTTATTTAGCTCACAGTTTGTAGAAGTTTCATTCCATAATCAGCTGGCTCCAACGCAGAGGGGCATGGCAGAGGGGCAACAGTTCATGGTGGTGGAAGACAGCAAAAGCAACAAGGGACAAGACAAGCTTCTTTCTGTCCCTTATGTTGTAACCAGGCTACCAGGATTAGGGTGGTGCCAAACCAATCAGTGGACTGATTTAGTGATCACCCGTCCTTAACCCCAGCACCCCACACGGCTTAGGGGACATCCAGACCCGAAGCAGAACACCTTGTCTTCAAATACCACCTTGTATGTGTGTGGTAGGTGAGCACACGAACCAGAGGCGACCTGAGTCAGGAGCTTCCTTTTTCTTTTTCGTGTTCTCTTGTGTGGTGAAGACCTGGAAGTAAGCTGGGCACGTAGGATATACTCCTCTGACTACAAAAAGTCAGTTCTTGTTAGGAGACGTTTAAGAGTCTTTCTGTCATGCGGATTTTTGCAGTTGAGAAAAATGAGGGCTCAGGTGTGTGAAGGCGAGGGTAAGGCAGGGCTGGGCCGTGGGCTTCTGGAAAAAGCCACCTAACATAGACCCGCTCATTTCCCTCTGGCGGAGGGGTCTGGGTGTGAACAACGAAGGTGAAATGTGTAGAACACGGCACTGCAGGTGTCACAAACTGAGCTGATTTAGTAACTTTCTCAGCTCCTAACCACGCTCTCCCTAATAAAATTATATATAATTTAAATTCCAAGACCAAAATTGAAAACAAGATGCTAATCTCTGGCTGTGGAGCCAAACCTCCTGAGTACTGATGCCTGTCAGGTCCTGGCGATCAAGTCTGTGTGTGGTCTGGACTCCTTAACCAACCTCCTGCTTTACAAATAACTGAATGCAGGGCTAGCTTTATTCAGAAATCAAAGCTCCACTAATTAAATGTGACAATGGGACTGATTTGAAATGTGTGAGCCTGGATTTTAGGATCTCTTAGAGACCTAGTGGAATCCTCTATTATTAAAGCATGACCATGAAGAAGATTGGCTCTACATCCACATCTCTTATCAGGCACTAAACTAAAAACTGGATCAAAGATTTAAATATTAAACAACTCCCGGAAGATAAAATAGGTACAGTAAGGCTTCTGAAGACATAGGGATGCGCAAGGACTTTCTATGAACAGAATCATAGTTGTACAAGAAATAACATAACAAATCAGCAAATGGGATCATATTAAATTAAAAAGCTGCATGGCAAACGAAACAACCAACGGAGAGAAGTGACAACCTAAGAATGGGAAAACATTTTGCCAGCCACTCCCCAAACAGAGGACTGATATCTAGGATACATAAAGAACTCACAGGCTAGGCGTAGCTGGGCATGGTGGTGCACGCCTGCAATCTCAGCACTCGGGAAGCTGAGGCAGAACACTGATGCAAGTTCAAGACCAGCCTGGACTACATAGTGAGTTCAAGGCCAGTCAAACTACATTGCAAGACCCTGTCTCCAAAACAAAACAAAAAACTAGGTGTCGTAGCACCTGCCCACCTGTAGTTCCGCATTTGGGAGCTGAAGCAGGAGGATCACTGCAAGTTTGAGGACAGCCTGGGCCACTGTATTTTCTCTTGCATGGATGGCCCACCCTCATGCTGTAAGATGTGCTTCTTTTCCTATTTTTACTTGGGTCAAACTTGATCTTCAGAGCCTGTTTCTTTTCCTACCTTTAATAAAACTTAAACAAAAAAATAAGCAAAAACAAGGCCAGCCTGAAGTACACAGAAATATCTTGTCTCAAAAAACAAAACAAAAAACAAAAAGGGTAACTAGATAAATAAAAAACAAAAAAACTAAGCTCCCCCAAATAAAAGACCCAATCAAAAAACGGCAACTGTAATGAATAAATACTTCTCGGAAATACAAATGGCCAATAATAAATGAAAAGTTCAACATCAACGGCCATTTGAAGAATGCAAATTAAAATAGCACTGAGATTCCGTCTTACTGCAGAAAGAATGGCTATAATCAAGAAATCAAATAACAAATGCTGTTGAGGCAGTGGGGAAAATGAGCCTCCTACACTGCTGGTGGGAATATAAACTAGTACAACCACTAGAGAAATCAGTGTGAAGATTCCTGAAACTAAAACTAGAAGTTCTATTTGACCCAGCTATTCCCTTCTAGGTATCCCCCTGCAAGAGTTAAAGATATATTACAATGATACATGCATACCCATATTTATAGCAGTACAACTTATAATAGGTAGGGTTTTTTTTGGTTTTCTTGAGACAGGGTCTCACTGTATAGTTGAGGCTGGCCTCAAACTCATATCATCCTGCCTCTGCCTCCTGAGTGCTGGGATTACAGGCATGAGCCACCATGCCCAGCAATAATAGCTTGAAAGCAGCTTATATGTCTATCGACAAATGAATAGATAAGGAAAATGTATTTGAGTCATCTGTGGGAAATGGATGCACTTTGAGACCATAAGCTTAAATAGTGCATGGTTTCTCTTATATGAGAGACCCAAAGTATAAATATAGAGCAGAATAAAAGATAAATAATAGGAAACAGGGTGACCGATCTTTTGCAAAAGGGAAGGAGACCAAGAGCTTAAGCGGGGAGAAGGGAAGAGGACACACAAAGAATCAAGATGTGTTATGTACATGTACCAACTCCCCATGATGAATGTAATCACTATGTACTGCAAACATGTACTGATAAAAATAAAAATTTTAAAAGTATGACCAAAAGAAATCTGGGTAAAAGTCAAATGCCCAGCTTGGAGGAAATGTTGGGATTTTAGAGATCAGGAATCATGCAAGGCATAGAAACTTACCTTCTTTGACCACTTACCTTCTTTGGTTGAGTGGGTAAAGCAGTCTTGATGTTTGGTATCCAGGTGCTCAGTTACGGTAACCCATTGCAGGTAATTTAGGAGAGCGACTACTGAATGTGGGCTGCTTCCTTTCCCTTCTCTGAAAGGCTAACAGCCAGGCTGCGACCTGGATGGGAAGCCAGATAACGTAAATGGGTAAAGAACGCTGAAAACAGAATTCTGAAGTGCAAGAACCAAGCTTTTTCACATACAACGAAAAGTTTATCAATGTGTCGGATGGATGAATGGTTTATGTGGGTGATAACTTTCTCTGGTTTTGATAGATACCAGGTGTGCCCCCCCCCCCGCCTTCTTTTTCCTTGAGGCAGGGTCTTGATGTGCAGTTTAGCCTGGCCTTGAACTTACTATGTAGCCCAGGCTGGTCTGGAACTCACAGCAATCCTCCTGCCTCGGACTCCCGAATGCTGAGATTGCAGGTGTGACCCACCATGCCTGGTTTTGTCCTTTTCTTAGGGGCTGTTTGAGAACTCCTTTGTTGGCTACACCACTCACGCTAAGTGTCTTCTTCCTTGCTTCCACTTTGCTGCAGGCTGGAAAGAGTGTTAAGACTGTCACCAGCTCTCCTTTTTCCTCACCGTGCCTCCACCACCACTAGGTTAAAGGTAAAAAGAACTCACTGTATGTGAATTGGGAGGATAAATGGCGCGGGGGGGGGGCAGACAAATCTGGATCTAGGCAAGTCTCTTCCCCAATTAGGTCCCTGATTGTTGTATAGCACCGTAAACTATTTCTCAGAATAACCATGTCTCTGTAATTGTGCAGCATCTGTGCCTTGTTTGACTACAAACTTGTTTGGTCTTCGCTGCAAGTTCCAGCATGATTTATCTTCCTGGCAGGTCTTACTTTCAGGAAACCCGGGGTATGGTAGTCCTTATATCACTGTCTGACGCATAGTGTGTTCTCAAGAAATTGTTGCTATAATAAACCAATGAACTACATTACATGAGTCTTCCATCTGGAGGATTTATTGCTCACTACCATGGGGAAATATATAAATACGGGAAAGAAAAAAATTCTAAAACAGGTCTAGCTGTATCAATTTCTAATTTTTCTGACTCCCTCTGAGTTAACCATTAGGGTGGCAGCTCATACAAGCTGGACTTCTTTCTATGCGGGTCCTATCTTTACTCCACAGCTACCACCAACCTAACTCTTTCTCTTCTTAACAAGCTGGTTGAAAAAATCTCTAGATCTTCAATTCTCGTTTGAAATCAGCAAACTGGACTCCTAAAGCTTACAGGTCCATGAAAGTGGGTTTCTGTCTCTTTTGCAAACACCTCCAGACCCTAGAACTATGGCTAGCACTATTTAGAATGGATACTCACACCTTCGCAGCTTGCAGAGCTCTCCCCTTGGCGAGGATAGAGCCTTTAGGATTTAGGGACGTCAAGGCTTTTTTTTTTTAAAACAGGTGTACAGTGCCACCCCTAGGTGAGGATATTCCGCAAAGTACGTCAGTTGTCATCTGGAAAGGCGTGTTTCTCCAGACACAAATCAAAGGGTGTCATCAAGTGCTGCGCATCCTGTCCAGCTTCCCGGGGAAGTGGGCCACAGCACTTGGAACACGTCACTCGCCCCGCCCCGTCCTCGGCGGACCGGCGGGGCGGTCTCTATCTGACCGGTGGGCGCAGGAGGACCATACTTCCGCTACGTCACCAGGCGGCCCGGCTTGTTCCAACGCGAGGCAAGCGAATCCCGCGGATGACGTCATCGAAGCGAGACGTAGTTTGCAGAGCCCGAGTGGGTGCGCATGCGCAGCAGGCCGTTTTGGCCCCCTGGCGCAGAGTAGGTTGCTAGAATCTTCCTTGCGGGCGGGATTTTTCCGTGCTGCGGCGGCGCGCTGGGGCCTAGCCGCTTTCCCAGCAGCCGGCAGGAAACCGGAAGTTGAGCCCGCCAGCCTGCAGCGGAAGTGGAGACAGTGAGAGAGTAGAGCAAGGCCCTGTGTTGTGGGTTGTGAGGTGTGAGCGTTGGAAGGGTCCCGCCTTCCCGCAGCACTGGGGCAGCTGCTGCCAGGGGAAGAAGGTGTCAGAGGAAATGCAGCCCTCCTGCTGTGCAGCCGTTTTGTTTCTGTCTCCGTGCGGTGAGATGGCTGTTAATCTGCATTCCAGTGTATGTTAATATTAGGTTGCTGTTGCACCTGTTTTCCAGGGGAAAAGCGCTTGGCAATGGAAGGAAAGAATTCATTTGGAATTCAGAAGTCTGTCCCAGAAGGGTGGTTTTGGGTGAAACGCAGTGAATTTTGCTAGACTGCCCTGCCTTTTTTCTCTGCTCTGCACCTTTTAAGGTTTGAATCAGGGGGACATAATTTGCAGCTTGTAAAATTTAGAAGGCAGAGGTCATATAAATCCGCCTGTAAAGCCAGAAAGACAGGAATTTGGGACCCAAGGAGACTAAGTTAACCAGAGAAGTCAGGCAGCGCTGGTGGACTCATCTGGCCTGCGTCAGCCTTCCACATTGGATGGTCAGAATAACCGATAGGAGATAGAAGACCTAATGGGCAGGCTGTTGGTAAGTTTCCTGCTGTGTCACTGGGCTGGTGTTAATTCCCTGCTACCACCTTGTTTCTAGGCTCGAGTGTCCAGAGTGGAGATTCGACTCGGGAAAGGAACTGTGGCTGGAAAAGGAGGCCATGCTTGAAGTTGCTTCCTGATCTCATGTCAACACCAAGCCCCCAGCTGCTGGTGGCAGCTGCTCAGCAGACCCTGGGCATGGGAAAGAGAAAGGGTCCGTCTAGAGCCGCCTGCCTTCACTTAGCTGGAGAGATGCTAGCCGTGGCCCAGGGGCTGAAGCCAGCTGTGCTTTATGATTACAACTGTGCGGGAGCATTGGCGCTCCAGAGTTATCTGGAGGAGCTGCAGAGGCTGGGTCTCCTCAACCTGAGACTTCACATTCTTGAGATTGGAGAAAATAGTCTCATTGTCAGTCCTAAGCATGCATGTCAGCACTTGCAGCAGGTGCTGCTTGGTACTGTAGCATTGGTGGATGTTTCCAGCTCCCAGCCATACCCTTCCCTCTGTTCCCTGGACCAGCTTCAGGACTTGAAGGACTTCATGGCTGAGATCACCATGCATTTGCAGGAGCTGCAGAGAGACCTATCTCTAGGAGTCTCTCTTAGCAGACTCCATTCCTCAGACTGGAATCTCTGTACTGTATTTGGGCTCCTTCTGGGCTATCCTGTCTCATACACCTTTCACCGGAACCAGGGAAATGACAACTGCTTGACCCTGACCCCACTGCGGGTGTTCACTGCTCGAATCTCGTGGCTACCAAGGCAGCCCCCAGTCTTGCTCTGTTCTTTTAGCGTCCCAGAGTGCTTGTTCCCAGCCTTGAAGGACATTCTAAATGCCTGGGAGAAGGACCTGAGAACCCGATTTAGGAGTCAGGATGACTTTGCTGACCTCAGCATCTCCTCTGAAATAGTCACACTGCCAGCTGTGGCCCTCTGACTTTAACTCTCCTCCCATATAAAAGGTATCCTGTAAATGAGCATCTCTGTGTTGAGGGTGTCAACTAGGAATCAAGTACCAATTCTCAGTGTTTGGGGAACTCTAGGAAACAATGCTGCAATCTGTCTGCTAACCCTGAGAATGCGAATAGGTGATGGTGGTGGTGGTAGCATTGGTAGTACGTATTTGTCACTTCTGTATTAGGGAGTCTTCCATGAGCAGAGATGCCCATTAATTTTTCACTGGATAAGAGATAGCAGGAAAGAGACTAGGGGGAAAAGAAGGGTTGTGGAGGACAAGTAGTAGGCTCTTGTAGCCTGCCTATGGATAGTGTCTTCTGGGAAAGGAGAACTGTGTTTCTGCTTATATACATACTTCTAACTGAATTGGATTGAGTGGATCAGCATGCTTACATATCACTCTTGGGAGATGATAATGCTATTCAGGAATAAATCAAGACTTCCAAGAAACAGTTTGGTAAGGTAACATTTATTTACAGTATCTTAAAAAAATAAAAAACTCAGAAATCCCAGTTTATTTGGAGGGAGAACCCAAGATATGAAATACCCCAACCTGAGTTTTACGTTGAACCGCTTGGTTTTGATTTTTACCCTACGCAACTGTCACAAGTTTTTCAGATCATCAGGCTGTCTTTGTTGGCCAAGAATACTGCCAGTGCTGCAGCAATCACCACCATCAGCATCGGGAGCCATCGGCCACATCGCCTCTGGGTGGTGGGAGAGTGAGACAGGAGAAAGCAGCCATGAGTTGGAGTAAAGATGGGCAAAAGTAATCCTGTTACAGGCCGGTGGAGAATCTCGGTTGGTGGCAGAGAAAAGTTTACTCCTCTGTCTTGGTTTCTGTCACCTCCCTTGAGATAATACCACTTTACAGGGGCTGCTAGCCTAGGGAGCATACATAGGGACCAGGCATTTAAATGCTGAAGAGAATAATCAGGGATAGAAAGGAACCCGGCGCATTTACATTCTGTGGTCGTATGCCTCAGTGCTTTAGCTCAATTCTGTAGCTCTGTGCTTGTCATGTTCACAAAGATTGGTCTTTCATATTTGGGCTGATATGGGCTTATTCCTGATCTGAGATGGTTGGGACCAGAAGTGTTTCAAATTGTGGAGTTTCTCGATTTTATAACTTACGTAGACTTTACCAGCGGAGCATACATAATTTTTAAAACCTGAAGTTCCAAATACTTGGGAATCTGAAATGCTCCAGAACTTTTTGAACATCATGCTAGAGCTCGAACAATTTCAGATGCAGAGCATTTCAGATTAAGGATGTTCAACCCATAGTCTTTCTGGGCGCAAGAGTTCCATGAAAATTGGGCTGGGATGCATGAACTAGTGTTTCTTTCATGGCCGCATGGCTTCATGTCAGCAAGGTATAAACCAAGTGGATGGTCATATGTTAGTGTGGGCTGATAAATTTTATCTGCAAGGTTTGGCCAAAAAGAATTGTCCCACCGGTATCTAGTGCTGTACAGGAAGGTGGACCCCCTTACTCTGGGAGGCAGTTGCAGGCTGTGGTTCAGCTCTTCACGACAGCGCTGTAGCTTGTGCAGGCAGGAGAGGTACTCGCCTCTGAGGTTGTCTAACTCTGAATGCAGTTCTGTGCACTGGGGAGAATATCACCAGGGTCATCACCACCAGTTCTGTCCCAGGTAGAACCCGGGAAGGGCAGACTGACCCGACTAAGGTATTCCTTCACCCACGGAGCCATTGTCCTTCCCCAGCTTTTCTCAGGGATTTCAGTTTGTCTTTCTGCCGTCTCCTAGTTTGTCTGGAATGTGTTTGTTGAAATGATTGTGTTCTATTACATTTTATGCATGTAAATGTTTTTATGGGACTGTATGTGTGCAGATGCTTTGTAAATGGGGTTACCAAAAATGAAGTTGTTGTAGCATAAAAGACCAGGAAGCGATTTGAATACAAGTCTGTTCTGGGAGCTGGTTGTTTCTGAATGCTTGCAATGTCGGATGTGTGCACCTAGGGAAGTTTTTGCTATTTAAGAGACACTATATAAAGCTTCCAGAGATAGCCAGTGTGGGACAAAGCTTGAGAAATTAATAATCAAATGTGTTTGAGCCAAGGTTGACTTTCGAAAAGGTAACTAATAAAACCTTGAAAGGGGCTGGATAAGTGAGGCAGGGAAACAATCAACAAATCAACCCGAAGGCGGAGTTGTTTTACATGGGCCCATGAATACCTGCGCACATCTAATCACAATTTAACCCAAAATCCCCGTTCTCCAGCTGCCTCCCAGCAGTTTCCCCTCCTGCTTAGGGATGACCCCTCACAGTCTGAGGTCACTGTCTCACCTCCTGTTCCTTGGCCCGGAGCTGCAAAGTCTTCTTTTGCAGCTGGTCTCTGAGATCCCAGTCTTTGTCCTTCCCTGTACTCTCAGGCTCCACTTCTGGGGAAGGCTTTGGTGTCCACACAGGCAAAGCCTGATCTAAAAAAGCAGGGATAGTGAGCCCAGGCCTCTGAGGAAATGGCCTGTCCCTGAGAACCCGGGAGTGGAGTGGAATCTTCAGTCTTAGAGAACTTACGGTGTGACCCTGCTCAGCTTGGACAGGCAGCGGGCCATGAGCTCTGAGAGCAGCACTGGCACCCTAACTTTTTGGGTCCTCAGACTTGTCTGATGCCAGATACTTTTAGTGAGTACTTATTAATTGAATTTCTTTGGCTGTGTGTCATATACTTCATATACTTGATAGTTTGCCGGGTAGGTTTGCTGAGTTTCAGTATAACTTTTCCCCTTACATCCTCCTTTCAGAGTCATGAAAATGGCATTGAGATCCTAGAACAGATGGTATGTGATTAAAGATGGTTTTTTATCCATCTTGCAGTCTGGATTTTCATCTTAACGCGGTCCTTAATTAGTATGATCAGAGAGCTCATGATGTCTGCCTTCTTGTGTGTAGCAGGCCCAGTGATCATGAGGAGAAGACAGGAGGCTGTTTGGTGTGGCTACCAGAGGAGTTGTTGCCCCTCTGTATACATGGGGATTCTTGGGAAGCTTGGGCAGCAGACATTCTAGGACTAAAGTGAGACTGACTTTGCATGCTGTGTGGTTTGGGGCTGGGGATAGGATCTGGTTTGGAAAGTCAAGTGTGTAAAAACTGACATGAAATCCTGAGTTCAAAATCCATTTATTGAAATGTTCAGCATAAACATGTTTTCGGAGAGAGGAGAAATTCTTTTTCACAGTTTATGAACCTCGTAGGATAGAGGGCTAGCTAGTGAGGTGTCCCCGGGGCCAGTGATCATTCCTTAGAGGACTCCCCTACTTCCCTGACTGAACGACCCCCAGAACTGGGTGGGGCTCCAAGAGGCCACATCGTTCATCCTCCTGCCTCTAGGTGGGCTAGCAAAGAGCGTTATCTGAGCGATGTGCTAGTAAATTTGCTGACCTTTCTGTAAGAGTTTCTCCTGTTCGTGAAGCTGTGAGGATTGATTCTGAAGCAGACCTGTTGGGAAACACAAGGAACTTGTCTGTTGTAGCAGATTCCCTGCAGAGAGCCTCTTCATACCTGTGCTTAGAACCTTAATTTTTAAAGATACTCCCATGTGTTACAGATTAAAATTCATCTCCCAAAATTAATATGTTGACATCCTAACTGCCCCCTAAGTCCAGAGTGTGACTTCCTTGGAGATAGTCTTTATAGAAGTAATCCAGTAAAAATAAGGTCCTCATGCTGGGCTGTCATGTAGGTAACTGGTACCCTTACAAGGAGAGAAAATTCAGATGCAGATATGCTCTGGGGAATGAGGAAGAGAAGACAGGGAGAAGCTGGCCATCCACAGAGCCAAGGAAGGCCTGAACAGATCCTCTTTCGAAGCCCTAAGAAGCCAACCCTGCCAACAGCTTGATTTTGGACTTCCAGCCTGCAGAACTGTGAGACAGTGTGTTCCTGGTCTTCAGGTCACCTGTGGTACTGTTGCAAATACAGTATTCTCGTATCGCCCCTACCATGTCTTTGCTTTCAAGTCTGCTTAAAGGTTACCCTAAGAAAAGCTTGCTGGGCTTGGTGGTGCACACCTGTAATCCCAGCACTCAGGAGACTGAGGCAGGAGGATAGCCATGAGTTTGAGGTCTGTCTAGGCTACTAGTGAGTTCAAGGCCAGCCAGAACTACATAGCAAGACCCTATCTCAAAAGCAAAAGCCGTGGGCCTGGGATTTAGCTCAGTGGCACCGCGCCTGCCTTGCAAGTGCAAGGTCCTGAGATCGATCCCTGATACTGGAAAAAGAAAGAAAAGAAAAGAAAAAAGCCTCTCCCCTAAAAAAAGAAGCTTTTCCAGATGACCCTATGTAAAATAGCAACTGTTTTCTCTTTAACCTGCTTTTATTAAGACATCACACACACACACATATTCTTTTTTTTTTTTTTTTTTTTTACCATAAAAGCCCTATACTACACTGGAGATCTTACTTGGAATGTCAGCTTTACAAAGGAAGGAATTATTAGTTTTGTCATTATATTCTCAGTGTAAATTCCAGGGTGCCTGACAGTAGGACCTCAGTAAATGCTTATTTTTGAATCTTTCTAGTGAGAAAGGTCTAAGTGACATATTCATGCATGTAATAAGTTAGAATACATACACAGCCCTAGAACACCAGTGCTTTTTAAAATTTGCAATTCTCATAGAAATGCAAGTGATTGTTATTGACGTGGAAGGAGAAAAATAGGAAAAAAAAGACCAAAGGCTCACATGACTTGTGAAGCGCTGTGTAAATGACTCCAGTCCACAAGAAGTGTATCTGAAAATGCACAGAAGGAGGAGGACATGCCAGACTGGGGCCCAGTCCTTCCCTGGGAGGAGCACTAGGAACACCAAGAAGCCTTGTGTGCTAGTTTGAGGATCTAGGGAGGAAACTTACTCTGCAGCTGCTGTACTCTAGTCACCAGGGCGAGTTTCTCCTCCTCAGACCTCTTTAGTTGATCTGAAAGTGAAATGCAAACCAAAATAGAAGAACCCAGTTTAATGAACCCAACACCTGAGGGTGGAAATTAGTACAAGGGACTGTCCTGTCTTTGGCCTCTGGCACTTGTCAAATGGAAGTTGCTCTGCTTTCTCTGGGCCCCAGTTCTAAAGCAGTGGACTAGCTAGCACCTATGTACCTTTCATCACAGAGGGGTCTGTGCCGGCAGTCAACAGCGTTAGGTTGAACTAAGGGCTGTATTGTCACAGTATCTATCTTTTACCTGATACAGGCTGTGGCTGGGATACCTTCACTCAGCCTTGAATTTGACCGACCTTCCCTTTCAAATTAGGAATGTGGCCTTGTCACATGTGACCTAACTTGGTAACAGCTGTGATCTGGCCCCAAGGGAGGGGCTGCAGAAGGGAGCTCACACAAGGAGATCCCCTAGTGTAGCAAAGTTAAATTTTGTCTTGGTTGATTAAAATAGCCCTTCCTTTCCCTCACGGTGAAATGAAATAAGGCTATGCCAACAGATGAAGGCTGAGGCCCTTTCTCCACCCAGCTTCCTTCTCTGAGCTCCCTTAGCCTTGGTTCTGCTCCCGGGGTCTGTAAGGGGAAGGGTACCTTGCAGGTCCCGGGAATCCGAGTTGTACAGGTCCTGGTCCCCCTGCAGGCATTCAATCTTGGCCTGCAGTTCCTGGTGCTCATTCTCCAAAAGTCGCAGGGCCTGGTTCATCTGTGCGTCTCTACTATCTGCTCCCTGCAGGAGGAAGAGGGCTGGGGTCAGTTCTTAGTGGAGGTGGGAAGCAGGTCTCCCAGAAGGAGGTAGTAACCGGAAATTGTAGAATTTCAGAGCTGGAAGGAGTGTTAGGGAATTGAAAAAAATAGGGAATTTCTTTTTTCACTCTCTTTGCTCTGTTCCTCACATTTTTAACCGTGTGTTAAACTTTGGGCACTCACAGGGGTCCTGTCCTTACTCTGGTGTAGACCCCAGATGAAAGCATACCAAGGCGGAGCTCCCCTGGACGTGTTGGCTTTCTCTTTACTTTTCATTCTACCACTGTCAAGTGTTTTTGTGGGGGAGGGGAGCATTTTTCACAAGAGGTTTAAAAAACCCAAAATATCCTCCTAAGAATTGCTGTATGGGTGATGGGAGAAGAAAACGGCAGAGCTTCGTACGTGGGCACAGTGCAGAAGGGCCAGTGAGGGCGCTCCTCTGAAAAGCCACACACTCTCTTCAAGGTGGGCTCTTCTGCTCCCTGTTTCAGGAAAATTGTGGAGATCAGCTTTTGGGGCAGATCCTCAGTTCCAAGCCAAGTGAGTGAGGCCAGTGCAGTGCAAGCTGGTGTGTACTGGGTGTTTATATGTGCCAGGCATTACGCGTCGTGCTGCCACATTTGAGCCACATAACAACCAATGCTACAGGCACTGTTACTCTTCATTTTAGAGACGTGGAAACTGAGGCTGTGGAGGTTAGTTAACTTTTCCAAGGTAGCAGATTAGAAACGATGGAACTTTTGTCCATCAGTGTCCCGAGTCCACAGTAATTGCTTGAACAAACACATTGGAGTATTAGTTACTACTCACCTAGAATTAAGTTACTGACATTTGTTCAGTGCAAATAGGCAGTTCTGGACCAGAAGCTCTACTGGGAAAGGTTTGCATAGTGGGTTGGAGTATGTTGTTAGTAGCCTGATAAATATTTCAGCTCAGCCCTTTGCATTTGGGTCGTGTTGTTCCAGTGAGCACTTGGCTCATTTGCATGAGTGGTGCAGCTGTCCTTTGTAAAGTCAGACCATATTCAGAGCTGAAACCGTGACTCCAGTACAAAGCAGGCCTGAGTAGGGCACTGGAAGCTGGACACCCTCAGCCACCTTTGGGGCCTGCGGCCTAAGCCAAGCCCCTCGTGACCATCATCCCTCTTCCTCCATGCCCTGCTCCCCCGAACCCAGGGCCTGGTACCTGCAGTTTGGACCGAAGCCCATGGAGTTGGCTCTCCAGCTCTCTGTGCTGTGCCCCCAGGGTCCTCCAGTCCTCCTTCAGAGCCTCATACTGACTCCTCCACTCCTCACACTTCTGTTCTGCCAGGCCCAGGGCCCGCTGAGAGAGATCAGAGAGGAGGGCTTCAGTGGAAGCCCTCCCAGCAGGCCAGAGGCTTGGAGGAAGGGTCACAGAAGCACCTCCCCATTTGCTTCTGGTAAATAACTGCCGGATGTATTTGTAAGGAGCATTTCTGGGGAGTCCTGTTATGTTTTCCAGAGCAGCCCTGGGCCTCTCGGCCCCAGCTCCACCCAGCAGTCCCACCTGTGTGCTCTGCAGCTGCTGCTCTGCGCCCATTTTCTCCTCCAGTACTTTCTGCAGTGACTCCTTGGCCTTCTGCTCGTAGCTGTTTTTCTGGTCTTCCATCTCCAACAGCACCTTTTTCATTCCCCAAGGGGAGTATTTCTGTAAATTTGATGCAATTAAACCCACACATGTTGAGCCTCTGGATACCAGACACTCAGCTGGTGTACAGAAATGGGGAGGATCTGAGCCTTGCCCAGGCTTGGGTTCTGTCCTGCATTGGCCTTCCCTCCAGGATGTCCCTCTGCTGTGCCAGCGAGAGCCACTGGATTGCCATGCATTGCACTGCAGCCCTTCGAAGGGTTTTGAGGTCCAGTGCATTGAGACGGAACTTGCCTGCCTCCATCTCCTGTCTCCTGGGGCTGCTCTCCCAGGGACGTGTGTCGTCACCCACTGAGTCAGCCTTAACCGCTCCGCCTTTCTCTGTCATCCTTCGTTGGGCCTTGTCAGCTTCCTGGACAGCTTGTGACTGTCTGCCCTCTGTCCTTTCTGCTGCTCCCTGACCGCAGACTAACCTGCTGCTGAATGGGTGAATGCAGTAGTCTTCCTAGCTCGTAAGCCTGGCCTCCCTTTGAAGCTTCTCAGGCAGAGGATTCTTGCTAATTCAGAGCGGCACCTGCTCACACCATGTGTGAACCTCTCTGGTTCCTCTGTGTCCTGAGGATCAGGACCAAATCCCTAACATCACCACCCATCACCCAGCCTGTCCTGCTGTGCAGCTCCCCTGGGCGTGTTCCTTGGCCTTCACGCTCCCAAATAGTTTCCTCTGCCTGAGCCTCATTGCTCACCTTTCCACCTGCCCAGGCTCGACTTGTGCTCGAGATTCAGCCCAGGTAACATTGGTTCTGGTAATGTTTTGTATGTTTGTTTTGGAGACAGGGTCTTGCTGTGTAGCTCAGGTTGGCCTTGAACTCACTGTGCAGTCCAGGCTGGCCTTGAGCTCGCAGCGATCCTCTTGCCTTAGCCTCCCGAGTGCTGGGATGGATTCCAGGTATGCGCCGCCATGCCTGGCCAGCTCCAGTCCTGGTAAATTCTGACTAAACTGTCTCCCAGCTCCTTAGGAATTAGAGACCCCCCCCCCCCCCGCCTGGTGTTTTTCTTTCATATTTTCTGTTTCGAGCCAGGGTCTTACCAAGTCTCTTAAGCTGCCCAGGCTGGGCTTGAATCCATCCTCCTGCTCAGCCTCCCCGAGTGCAGAGATTGCGAGTGTGAACCACCACACCCAGCCCACAGCCCGCTTGCTCTTCTCTTTTCTCTTTTTGAGGGTTCTAGGGATCGAGCCCAGGGGCTCTCTACCCTGGCTACAGCCCCACACCGTTTTAAGACAGTGTCTCACTCACTGCCCATATTGGTCTCAAACTGGCCACCCTCCTGCATCAGCCCCCCAAGTAGCTGAGATGACGGGCGTGAGCGCCAGCAGGTAGCTTTGCTTAGCGTTCACACAGTGCCACCTGCAGACACCTGTGTGTGTGCGCGCGCTCACCTTTCACCCTTACGGTACTGTACGTTCCCTCCATGAAAACCCAAAAATCCTCGAGGATCTGAGGAACTCTTAGTCAACTCAGTATTTTAAAATTAATAATTCACTCCTGGCTTCAGGATCAAGAAAGAAAGCAGAACAGACCTGCACATTCCCTGGGAGCCTGCCCTCCCATGCTCTTCCTCTTCATGCCCTGTGGTTAGGGGGAAGGAAGGCAGCTTTCACTGCCAATTCTCAATTACCCCTGGGTCAGCGGACCTCATGATGAAAATTGAGGGATCAATCTGAATCATTTCCATTTAGCTCTGGAGTTGGCTGAGAATTTGGATTTATATGTCACTGCGCCTTAAGCTTTTATTAAGAACTAGCTCCAGGGGTGATTGGTTGAGGTTATATGTGAAGCATGGCCCAGTTACTGGATTTATTTTTGGTTTGTTTGGTTTTTAGACAGGGTCTCACTACATATTTCAGGCTGGCCTTGAATTCACTGTGTAGCTCTGTTGGCTTTGAACTTGTGGTGATTCTCCTGCCTCAGCCTCTCAAGTGCTGGGATGACAGGTGTGTACCACCACGCCTGGGTTAGTTATTGGATTTAACTATGCCACTCTCTGACCAGCTCTATTCCCTACTGAAAATGAATAGACTGTTGTTCTGGGTTATATGTCAGTCTCTTACAAGTGTGGCTGGATTATTTAATTCAGGAAAACCTAACAAAGTAGGTCATATTGAAAAAAATAAACCTTGTAGGCTGGGAAACCTACAGACTGTATAAGCTCTTCCCGCAAGATCCCCACTGTTATTCCAAATAAGAGACACCTGCCCCCCCCCCCCAAGACAGGCTCCTGCTGTATCGCCCAGGCTGGCCTCAAACTTGCCAGCCTCCCACGTGCTGGGGACACAGGCGGGAGCCCCCATGCCCAGCTTCTACCACATCTTCTTCTTGACATCTCCTCACCTGCAGAAATCCGTCATTTCTCAAAGATGCGCAAACTGAATTATTCCTGCTTTTTTTAAAATCGAAGATTAGGCCAAATCAAGAGATTACCAAAGCTGGATAACAATGTCACAGAAAAGCCGAGTCACACTCTTACTTTCTTCCAGAGGTCGCTACTAGGAAAAAGTTGCCCACAGAATGAAAGTCATTTTTCAAGAATTCCCTATTAACTATAGGCAGTGATGCACCCTTGTAATTCTAGCTACTCAGGAGGCTTAATTAGGGAAGAGGAACCAAATTCAAGGTCAACCTGGGCATTTTAGCCAGACCCTGCCCCCTCCCAAAAGAAGAAAAAGAAAAGAAGGCTGGTGGTGTAGCTTAGGGATAGAGTGCTCACCTACCATGCCCGAAGCCCTGGGTTCCATTCCCACTACCGTGAAACAGTCAAACAAAACCCAAAAGCTTCCTTACAATATCCAACTCAGCTGTTCAAATACTGGGAGCTGCCAGGCATGGTGGCACAGGTCTGTATCATTTAGGAGGCTGAGGCAGGATGATTGCTGCAAGTTCAAGGCTAGCCTGCGGTATCTAGGGAGACCCTGTCTCAAAACAAAAAAATCCATACTGGGAACTGTGGGTGCTGGCTGGGTGGTGAGAATCTTTACCAAGGACCTCTCCCCACAATGGGGTATTCTCAAGGTTCCCTTGTACCTGATGAAGTGTTCAGTGCTGAGATTCCTTCCCAGCATGCAAAGGGAAAGGTACGGGGAGGAGGGGAGACCAGAGGGAGTCACGTGACAAATGAAGTACCGAAGTGAGAGTGGCCACCCCAGGCCTGGGTAGGAGTGGGGACATGAGGTTCCAGCATTGTTTTTCTGGACTCACCAGCTGCCAGTGTGCCCTGGAAAGCCTACCTGGGTGCAGGCGTAGAGCTGGTTCTCCAGGGACCTCAGTCTGCCCTTCAGCTTGTCCTCATTAAGCTGTCCCTGCACAGAGGGGAGTTAGAAAGTGTGAGGCGGAGTGCAGGCTGCAGTCAGCCTGCTCCCGCCCGCCTGCGGCCCAGCACTAGGGAGTGCTCCATGCTTGTGGAACAAAACTCTTTCAGTGGTAACGGAGGGGCCTGGGGAGAAGACGGGAGTCTCTCTGCTCCAGGACAAGGCTGGAGCAGACAGACCCTGTCTCCTTCCCGTCCTCTATCAGATGGCCCAGGTGGTGGCCTGGTATGGAGGGTGAGGGAGGAAGCTCAGTGGCCCTTTTCCTCTCGGTCCCTCCGGCCCCTGTTGGGACACTGCCTCACTCCTCACCTGTCTTGTGAAGTATAGGGAGTCATGCTGGAGGGCAGAATGCATGTTCTCTCCCTTGCTCCCTACCAGAAGCTGAATTCCCACACCCCGAGGCTGTGTGTCGGAGTTCTAACCTCTCGTACCTCAGAGTGCGACCATATTTGGAGACAGGGTCTTTAAATAGATAATTCAGTTAAAATAAGGTCCTTAGGGTGGAGCCTCATCCAGTATGACCAGAATTGTTGGCTTGTTTTTATTTTTTGAGGGTCTCAAAAACTCACTGTGTAGTTCAAGCTGACCTTGAACTTGCATCAGTCCTCCTGCCTCAGCCTCCTGAGTGCTGGGATCACAGGCCTGCAGCACCTCGCCCTGTAAGCACTCCACTGTTCTATCAAAAGCGGTACCTCTCCCAGTATCCACACACAGTCCTGGCAAAGCACATCTCTTCAAACCGTTTACTTGCTCTTGGAT
The DNA here is from genome assembly GCF_000247695.1 of Heterocephalus glaber. The sequence goes on from NW_004624807.1 coordinate 2,225,268, forward strand.
TTGCTTTATTTGTGGGCGGATGTGGACGTGGAAGTTGCAGAGCAGACCGAAATCTTCAGGGAAGAGGAGCTGAGGACTCAGGGTGTAGTGGGAGAATATCCCGTGAGTGCGGAACAGGTGGCCTGCGCAGCAGAGAGAGCACAGGAGAAGCCAGTGCTGCTGCCACCTGGCCGATCTCCGGTGCAGTCTGCAGAGCTGTGCGGAAGCCGCTCCTCTGGAGTGCCCTTTTGTGCAGGGCCAGCACACGGTCATCCGGTGCCCAGTGGGCAGGTCCAGGCCCTCCCGTCAAGGTGACAGGTGCCCAAGTCAGGCCCCTTGTGAATGACATGCTGTAGCCTATGAGCATCCTCACACATACTCAGAGCCCTCTGGATTACCCACAGCACAGACTACATGCTATGTACGTTTTTGCTACACTGTTGCTTAGGGAATAATGACAAGAAAGACCAGATAGATGCTGGATTTTTTTCAGTTAGTTTTAATCTAAGGCTGCCTGAATCTGAGGCTATGGATCCTGCAGACATGGAGGGCTGGCTCTTCTAATACACTGCCCTCCTTCACACACACACATGCACACGGCTCAAGATGGGAAATGCAGGGGGAGATAGTAAAGTGCAGGTGGGGCAGGGTAAGATGCTTTCCTGAAATGGACCTGTCTGGTGGCATTTCTCCTTCCTTCAGTGCTGGGTGGTCAAACCCAGCAGCTTGTGCATGCATCTGAGGACATTTTGACATTGCAAGGGTTGCTAATCCTAGGCTGAGAGTGGACAGTGGTGGGCTGGAAGGGCCATTCTGTAGTTTTCAACTTTTCAGCTGGGCAGCTAATGTAACAACTTCCTTCTTGTTGTGTCATCCCTCTGCCTGTAGACTTGTACCTTTTTCCTAGGCAGTTTTTTTTTTCTTCTAGTTTTTTTTAGGCCTCTCCACCTATAGGGGTGGCAGTGCCAATGATAGTAAGTTTCCCAGAGAAGGGACCATGGGCCTCTTCAGCACTAACTGTTTGCATATTCGCTTTCTGACTTTTTTCACCAGGCTCTGTGGGACTATTGCGGGACTCTTGTGGGGTCTGGAAATTCCACTTCTCTTCAGGCCTCAGACGCAGTGGACCCTCTTGGTCATACAGCCAGGGCATTTCCAACCCTTATCATATTTCTGGTCTGTAATGGGGGGAGCAGAGGAGGGGCCTCTAATTTTGAGGTCTGCTTCCCTCCATGAGCGGGGCCAGGGGAGGCAGGAAGTGGTATTTCATAGCTCCTGTTTTGGTCTTCTTTGGCTGATTCTTCTAACCATGGGGCCCCGGGCGTGCCCCCACCCTTTCTGCTTCCTGTATTACTCAGGCCTAGCAAAAGCAAAAAGCTTTGCCAAAAACAGTTCTTTAAAGTGCCTCCTGCTATTAATGTTTTTCCCAGTGTCTCATGTCAGAGAGAGCTGAGAGTCAGGGGTTTGGTATCTACAGTAACCACAGGGCTTTGGCACAAATGAGAAATGGCAAACACTTCCACTGTGTGGGCCTCGCAGTAACTGGTAAAATGGCCACATTCCACAGAGTGGCCTGCTCATTGTCACCCACAGGTCCTGAAATCAGCTGGCTTCATTCCTAACCCCCGGTTCAGATCTTCCAATTCCACGCATTTTTCTTTGCCTACACTGTTACTCTGCAGGATGCAGCTAAAGCCACTAAAGTTGAAGATCATTTTGCTAGAATTTAGAAAGAAAGTAGGCCCAAGGCAGTATTCTTAAAATTTCCCACATCTCCTGTCCTTTTTGGATAGCTCTTTCCCCGTTTTGCAGTATGGCTTTAATATATTTTGCCTCTTCCAGCTGTTTTTTTTTTTTTTTTGGTACCGGGGATTGAACTCAGGACCTTGCCCTTGCAAGGCAGGTGCCAGAACCACTTAACTAAATCCCTGGCATAGCATATTTTTGGAGTCATTTCAATCTCTACATTGTGGCAGGCAGTTTTTTTTTTTGTGGTACGGGGGATCAAACTCGGGACCTTGAGCTTGTGAGGCAGGTGGCAGAAACACTGAGCCAAATCCCTGGCCCTTCTTCCAGCTGTTTTTACATTTTAGCTCAATCCCAGATTACTTTTCCATTGATGTCAAAGTACAAGACAATTCACTTGATCTTAGCCAAAAGGCAGAGAAGTGATAATGCAAGACGATTCATGATAGCCCCTTCTATGGGGAGCAGGCCAACCCAAGTCCGGGGCCTGAACAAAATCTTGTCCACAGTCCTGCCTTCCCAGACTCCCCAAGGCAGGCTGGAGGGTTTCAGCCAAGTTGTTACAAATGGGACATGGAGTTTCCTGGTCTGAACCCAGGTCTGCCATACCAAGGCCCAGTGTTCCAGTATGTGGGAAGAGGCGCTTCCTACAGACCTGCTGCTGACCTTCCATGCAGACACCGGGAGCTTGGGGCTCAGAGACACAGCTAGCCTGTAGAAGAAGGAGTGAGGCGGAGTCATACACACCTGGTGCCGGTCCGAGGGCTTCAGCTCCTGCTTTTGCTTGGTTTCACCTGCCTCTGAACTGTCCTCCACACACACCCCAGCTCACCACAGAAGCACTGGCCCACAGCGCATCTCTGCTCTAGCGGAGCTTCCTTGGGGTGTTCAGCCAATCCCCTGCCGTGCTGTCATCTCAAAATCTCCATTCTGCTTTGCAGATCTTAAAAGCCAAGAACACCTGCTCCCATCTTCGAATTGTCCAGAGTTGAGCTTTCTCTACTGGCTGAGCTGTTTCTGCTCTGAAGGCTGGAGCCATGCAGGTTCTGAGCAGAACCCCAGGCCATCAGCATCCAAGAGGCCTGGGGTCCACGCGGGGCTGGAGGCAGTGGAGGTTGTGGTCCTTGGGTTCTAATAGCGTTGCTGCAAGCTCCATGCAGGCAGCTGGAGACTCAGATCATGGGGCCACATGGAGAAAGTAAAATGTGAGCTGGACCAGGCTCCAGAGACCTGGTTCTGGCCACATCCATCTGGTTCTTCTTCCCAAATGCCACAGACTGGGGCTGTCCTTTCTTTGAGGTTGAGGCTTTCCGGGAGGGATAGAGAGTTCATTGTCATGTTTTGGGAGAAGCAAGAGCTTTCAGCGGAACAGTCTGAGAGTACTTTTCTTAAAAACAGGAAGCTGGGGGCCTGGCAGGGGGTTGGGGAGCAAGAAGTGAAGGGTAAGGATTGGGTGGAGTGAAAAGTGGGGGAAGCCACAGCCTGAGGAACTTCTGCCCTTGGGCTGCAGCAGGGGCGAAACTCTGCCTCAAAGACCTGGCCAGGAACACCTCTCAGTAAATCAAGTGGTCTCCATTTCCACCAAGCTGGCTGTAATTCAGGGTCAGATTGTGGCTCGCCTGGGTCACTGCAAGTCTCTCCTGTCCTGGCACCACCCAGAGCCAGGGTGCTGTGGTGGCTAGAGAAACACAGGTGTCGTCCAGTTGGCATGCCGTGGAGTGCCTTGTACAGAAGGGCCGACTGCGAAATCAAACAAGGCATAGTTCCACTGTTCCCCGCCCTGCGCTCCCTCTGCCACTCCCTCTGTCTGTACTGGGGGTGGAGCCCAGGGCCTTTGCAGTGAGCTACATCCCCAGCCCCTTTTGTTTTTCTTATTTGGAGACAGCGTTTCGCTAGTTGCTCCGGCTGGGCTCAAAGTTGTGACCGTGCTGCCTCAGCTCCCCAGAGTGCCGGGATCACGGGTGTGTGCCCCACGCCTGGCCGCTTCCTTGCTTCCCCACTGGTTTCCGTTTGTTTCCCAAAGGGGTGGCATGCAGCTCACGGTTCTGTGAGATGTATCTTTTTTTGGGTTATAGATATATCCTTTTATTGGGTCCATACATACTAAAACATAAATACAATAGACGGGTCCATTCATTATTTGAGCTTTAGGTACACTGTTGGAATTCTAGAACCCTGCCTGAAGTGCTTTCTTTGGTACTGCTCTGATGTGACCCCTTCATTTCTCCCACATCCAATGGGAGGGCCATACCCTGGGATGCAATCAGTTTGACCCTTTTGCCCTGAACACTTCTCTCTGCGCTTTCCTCCATCTCCTCAATTTCTGTTCTGGTAATCTACTCTTCCTTCAGGACCTAGCCAAAACGCTGTCTTTCCTGTGGAGCCTTCCCCATTCCACCCCGGGCAGAACAGCGCTCTCTTTCCTGTACATCACAATTGCAGCCTTATTAGACTGTTTTGGAGTTGTTATTACATCTCTGTCTTTCCGGCTGGACTGTGAGCTTGTTAAGAGCAGACGCTGCTTTTTGTCCCTGAAGTGCAGGGCCCGGCATGGAGTAGGAGCTTGTCAGATGTCTGCTGAGCAAATGAACGAGATGCTCTCCATTTAGTTCAGGACCGGAAACCACCTGGCCTGCACAGCTGCCTTCGCCCTGCTCTGCCGAGGGAGGGAAGTGACTTCCTTAGTGACGCCCAAGCCCGATGCCGTGACTGTGTGAGGATGAAGGGCTGAGCTGGAAAGGGTTTTTTAAAACACACATTTTAAATTCTGTGTTTTTTGTGGTACTGGGGATCACTCAGGGCCTCATGCGTGCCGAACAAGTGCTTTACACTGAGTCCCAGGAAGTCCTTTTGTATCACTGCTGTTTTCTTGGCTTTGTTCCGTACCCACTGCTGCTTTTCTCTGTCTGAACTCAGGCCGTGCTCCTGGCGGGGTGAGGTGGTTCCGGGCTTCTCACCGTCCCTAGTGCCCTGTGCTTTGCTGGCATCAGCCTGCTTGTAGCCCTGCACCTGCGGGCTTCAGGGGGGCTTGAGGATCCTGCAAGTCCTCAAGACCCTGTGATGGGATCTGCAAGGTCTTCCCTTTTCCAACTGCATGTCTGTGTGAGACTGAATTTTCTTCATCTATTTCAACCAAAAGAATGTGTTACAGCGCATTGAATTGAGGAGTATGAGAATTTAGCTGTCTTTAGTTGAGTTAGACATTAAAAGCATAAAGCAATGCCACTCCTCTCATTAGTTTTTCTTTTTGAAAGAACAGTTATTCCTCATAGATTATATAATTTAGGTTAGCACGAGATGGCTTATTGTTATTTTAAAATTAATAAAGATTTCTGAATTTCTGCTTCAATTTTTAACATGTTAAGTTCTTCTTCTTTTTTTTGGTACTGGGGATCGAACTCGGGACCCTGCACTTTTGAGGCAGGTGCTGGAACCAGTGAGCTAAAATCCCCGGCCCCTAACATGATAAGTTCTAATATGTTAAATATAAAAAGTTGTTTGGAATTTTTAACAAATAACGTAAAGCAGTCTTGAGATGAAAAACACAGTTGGAAAACCATTACACTAGATTATATGTCATGCCTCTAGGTCTCTGCCTGCACTGTTTTATCTCCTACCTAGGATGCTATTTCTCCTTCTACACTTGCCTGGCAAATGCTTCTATAACTGTAAATATTTCCCTGAATCTCCCTTTCTAGAGTTAAGCATTCCTTCTTGTGGTCTACTAACCCTAAAAACATTTATTTCTTATAATATTTGTATTGTTTGGTTTCCCTTAGAAAGTTATGTGCTGTCTAAAATCAGGATCCCTGCAAGAATCTCGTTTTTTTCTGTGTTAGCCCTGTGCTCAGTAGGAAGAACATGATCTGTGAATATTTGTAGAATGCATGGACTAAAATTAGAGGCCTGAGCTCTGGTTCCATTTCTGCTGCCCCCTCACTGTATGAGTTTGGGCAAGTCACTCGCCGTTCTGCGACCTTTCCTCATGAGCAGTATGGCGGCTCCGGCTCCTCTGTAAGGCGCCTTCCCACAGAACACTGAAGTCTGCGCTGAGTAGTAGGTGCAGGGCGGCTGCGATGACTATTCATGTGAATCCCATTTAGAAACCATCATGCTACTGGGAGAGAGAGCCCCACAGATAAGAATGGTCCTCATTGGTTCTGAGTTTTCCTGGCTGTATGGCAGCAAGACCCTCAGCTGATGACCCCCGTATTTGCTGTGACCCGGTTGACCTTGAGTTCTGAGCTCCTCCTCCCCTACCTCCTCCTCCTTTCCAGCTCTCTCTTCAGTAGTCACACAGCCCTTGACTTGTTGGGTGGAATGGGAACAAAGATAGGATGGACACACACAGAAGCCTGGGAGCTTTGTTGAGATGTTTCATCCCCTTACCTTCCAGGAGCTGTCAGAGGCCTGAATCAGGGTGGAGAGTAGGTCTTGAAGAATCACCATTTTCTGTTTTAGGACCAGCTCCCTTTGTAGGGCCTCCTGTGGGGCAAAGAATTCAAGAGGACAAGGCTGACCTGGAGAAGGCAGAGGTGCGTGGGGAAGCTGAATGGGGAAGTCAACTTACTTTGAGGTACTCGGAAAGCTGGATGATTTCCTAGAGAAAAGGAAAAGACCCTTGAAGTCCGGAAGCGTAGAACGCAGCCTGTGCAGAGCAGACCTCCGCCTGGCCTCTGCTAGGCCCTCTGGGTCCTGGGTCCCTGCACGGCCCCTCCTGCCATCCAGGAAGGAGTGTCCTCCCGCCCAGCCTTGCCTGAGTTTGTAGTGCAGTGCTAGGTGTCAGAGCTTAGGTGCCTCCGATCCACATCAGTGAGGATTGCTTACCTTATCTAGAACTGCGACTCCGGAACTGGAAAGAGAAAGGGGAAAGACAGTGGACGAGAGTCAAGCAGGTCAGAGGTAGAGGCAGTGGGTTGACTGCTCCCAGGGACCCTTCTGGGCTAGGGGGAGGGCTTCCTCTTTTAAATGAGGGTGGATGTGGATATTCGTTGTGGTTGCTCTCTGTACATGCTGGGTAGAGGGAGGGAAGTAGGAGTCTAGAAGAGGCTGGCATGATGGTGCATGCCTGTAATCCTCGAAGTCTGGGAGGCTGAGGGAGAAGAATCGCCACGTTTCAACCCAGCGTGGGCAACTTGGCAAATTACTGAGACCCTGTCTCAAAATTTAAAAATCAACAAGGGCTAAGGATGTAGCTCCCTGTGAAGCGCCCCCACCCCCACCCAGTTTAGAAGAGGGGAGCAGATGAGATGTGAGAGGGTCAGGGTCAACAACGTGAGGCGCTCACTTGGTTTGCAGACTGGCATCGTTCTTGATTGCTGGCTGTGTGTCATCTGCCTTCGTCTGAGTGCCTGAGAGATGAGAGGTGATTCAGAGCCCGTGGGGAGGAGTGAATGCATTGGGAGGGACAGGGACTCCCCACTGCTGCTGAGCAGGATGCTGGGGCAGGGTTCTCTGCAGCCCCATCATGCGGGGAGCACTTCTTACCACAGTGGCGTTTGGGTGGCCTCTTGATGGGAGAGTCTCGCGGCAGAAGGGCCCCTGCTTGTGAGGAGCAGAGGTCAGCCAGATCCCTGTGGACACTTGAGGGAGGACGACCCTGGATTGGAAAGGCCTCGGAGCTGGTCCCTGTCACCTGGAAAGGAAGGGAGAGATGCTGGAAACCACTGTCCAGAGCTTGTTAGAAGACACTTCCCATGGCTGCAGAAAGATGAAACTGTTGTGATCATGTCTCCCTAAAATTCCCATGCCCCCCCCCTTCTAACTACCACTGTGACAGGATTAGGAGGCGGAGACTTTGGGAGCAGTTTGTCATACATGATGTTGGGACCTGAATGAGATGGTGCCCTTCTGAGAAGAGGTATTAGAAAGTTTGCCCTGTTTGTTTTATGCCATGTGAAGAATGTCATTTGCACAGCCCAACGAGCGTCTTCATGAGGCACAGGACCTGCTGAGGCCTTGATCCAGGACTTCCAGCCCCTAGAATTTTGAGAAACAAGTTTCTGCCATTGAAGTCACCCTGCCTGTGGTAATTTGTTATAGCCATCTGAATGGACTAAGATAATATTTCCAGTCAAGCTGCCCAAGTAATCCACATAGGCTTCCAGAGCCACAGGCGACGCCTGCCTGTGCTCTGCCTTGCCCTGCCTGGGGGGAAGGGGCCTCCTTGGGGCGGGCAGTGGGCAGCTGGCCTTTTCGCAGTCATTCCCGCTGGAGTCCGATCTGCCTGGGCCACTCACACAGCCAGCGTGGCTGGAGAGCGCAGCGAGCAGCCTCGCTCCGGATCCGGCCTTGCTGCGCCTCAGCCTCCGGTCTTTGGCCTTCCAGCCAGGGCTTCCTGCGCAGTACAGCCGGGCTGCTGAGGCGCTGGGGAGGGAGCGCAGAGGGGTGGGGCCGGAGCCCTGTGTCTCTTGGGTTTTCTTCTCGCAGACTGCACAGCCCGTGTTGGTGACAGGACTCTGGAAGGCTGGGGCCGTCGGTGGTGTCCGGCGCGGGGGGTGAATCTCAGGGAAGCCTTGAGTAGCTGCTGGGTAGTGGGGATTCTTCAGTGATCTGTACTTTCTGGTCCTCTTCGTCCTGATCTTTTTCTCCTGAAAAGGCATTCGGAAACCTTCTTGCCTTAGAACGCAGATGCTTGGTTCTGTTTTGCAGCGAGCTGTAGGGCTGTTTCTCTGAGCAGCCCCTCCCGTCGCTGCATCGGAGCAGAGCCCGCTGTGGGCACAGCGCATGCCTGCCGTGTTCGGGAGTGCAGAGGACCCGTCCACCCTGCAGTGCTCACAAGGGGGTTGCCGGCTGAGGCCATGTCCACCTACCTTGCTTTCTGCCAACATTGCACCTCCCTGGGCAGCCTAAAGGGCCCTCGGGGACGGGGTCCCCAACCCGTGAGGAAGGGGCCACACGGCAGGAGGCCAGTGGTGAGCGAGCTGGGGAAGCTTCAGCCGCTTCCGCTGCTGGCACCGCTGCTCAGCTCTGCTCTGCCTCCTGTCAGATGGCAGTGCACTGGATTCTCTAGGAACGGGAATCCTCCTGCGCACCCCGCCCCCACGCCAATCGGGAACATCGTCTTCCCGGAGACCAGTCCACATGGTTGGGGACTGCTTCTGTGCAACTCAGGCCATCTCTGAGGATTTATAACCTCAGCCCACAGAGCAGGGGCGGCCTGCAGAGCCCAGGGGAGGCTCCCCAGCCCTGACGAGGCCTTCTCGGTCTGGGAGGGCTGCCGTGTGCACGCACGTGTGTCTGGGCAAGAGGACTGGCCTGTGTGCAGTCTGGCACTAAGCAGCCTCCAGTCATTGCCAGTGAAGGAGAGTGAACTGAGCTGTGAGCTAGCCCCAGAAGATATGTGTAGGCCGCCAAAATTCACACTGATATGGGCCAGGGATTTAGCTCAGTGGTTCTGCCGCTTGCCTTGTAAGCACAAGGACCTGAGTTCGATCCCTGGTACCAAAAAAAAAAATTCAAACCGATACTAGCTGTCAGCTATGAAATTGTTTTTGGAATTATTTTTTCTGTACTAAAAGGCAAGTGCAACACAAAAAAGAGCTAAACAAACAACGTCACACAACCAGACTGACTGAGTCAGTGACTCGTGGAGACGTCCCCGTATGGCTGGGAGGAGGGACTTACCGAAAGCCGCTTGCTGGTGCCCTTGAGTCCACTCACCCTCGCTTCTCCCGCCCCCCCAGAGCAGTGTGTCCTGGACATGGCCCACCTGCTGTGCGGGGGAAGTGGTCCTCCTGGAATAAGACCGAGACTCCTCGAAGACAGCTGTCCGTCCTGCCCTCCTGCAGGGGCCTTGCTCCCTGGCCCAGAGACGCTGGGCCTGGCCCGTCTCCTCTGCCTCCAAGTTCCTCCTCCTGAAGAACTGCAGCTGCCGCGCGCTCCGGACTTGCTCCCTCTGCTGGGTCCTCAGCACCCTCCCCGCCTGGCGGCACATGGTCACGTTGGGCCTGCAGCGGCGGCTCTCCCTGGCCTCCTGCCGTCGCTCGCACTTGGCCTCGTAGCTCTCAGCCCGGCGGGCCAAGCCAAGGAAGCGCCTGGGGTCTGGGCTGATCATGCTGCCCTCCTGGGCACCTGTTGCGCTTGGGTTCCAGTTCCCTGAATAGCCGCTGGATCTGCCAGATGCCAAGAGGGAGGAGTCAGAGATGGGCAGAAAAGTGACTTACCTCCCGCACTGGGAGGGAGCAGAGGGTCATAGTGCCGCATCCACGTGGTGGACAACTGAGGCCGCAGTGGTGTCGCCTGGGAGCGGGACTCCGGGCTCAGCCCTTCCTGAGCTAGTAAAATCTGATAAAAGCAAACTCCTGCTTTCTCTGGTCTGCGTGCCCCCTCGGAAAGTGGAAGATCTGACTAAAGATCTCACCTGGCATCTGAGTCAGGGAGACCGGAGAGGTGACTGGTAAAAGTTACAGTGAGCTTGTGGAGCCCCTGGATAGCTTGCATTTGTTCACTTTTTAGACGTAATAAAGAAACAGGCCAACACCCCTCCCTGCCTCATCCTTCAGCCCGCAAGGAAAATCGGCATCTTGCTGCTCTCTTGGCCCCGTTACTGTCGCAGCCGACTGACATTCTCACCCTCCTCAGGAAGTGACCGGGCCTGTGACTGGCACCCTGCTCCCTTCTTGGCCCTTAGCAACCTGGCCTGACAGGGCTTAGGGGGGAACCCACCAGGGTCCTCTGTCCTGATGTGGCTCCTCAGGCACCTACCACCTGCCCAGGACTCCCCAGTCTCAGGGAGAGACCGCGTCAGCTCAGAATGTCCAGTCAGCTGCCACACCCGATGCTGGCCCGGCCCCTTTCAGAGCATCGTGGAGATGAGCGTCGCCTTCCTAGCAGGCTGTCTGGTGCCAGTCTGCTGTCCTTGGTCGGACATGCCTTGAGCCCTCTAGACCAGTAAGCGCATGGATTACACCCCAGTGAAGCACTTACAAACGACAGGCAAACAAAACCAGCGGAAGCAGTGACCACAAGTCTCCGGGAGTGAGGCTGGGTGGAGAGGCCGCCCTCGATGCCCCTACGGGGCGTTAACCTGCGTCCACATAGCCCCCAAGCCCCGATTGCTCTGTCCTTCCTTCTCTGTGCCTCTCCCTCTCCCCCACTCTTCCCAACCTACCTTCTGGAAATTTGGTCATTTCCCAGAATGCTCAGGTAGCTTTGATGAGTTGGGGTTGGCATTGGCTGAGCCGAAACCCAAGCATCGGAAGTTCTGTTCTCTCTGCCCCCTGGAGCGAGCCCAGGGACTGGTGAGGAAGAAGTGCTCCCCCTCTCAGCTGCTGCCTCTGCTCCGACCCATGAGCTCATCACACTGCCTGGGCTTAGCTCCTCCGCAGTCGGAGGAGGGCATCTCCTCTGGTCAGCAAGCGTTTGCCAGCTCTGGCCCCTTAGGTTTATTTATAGGCCAAACAGACTCGACAGGTAGCAGCCTCTCTGCCCCTTTGGGCCCTGGCTGCCTACTCTGGTTCAGTCTGGAATTCTGTAGAGGATTCCTGCCTTCTCTGCTCACGGCTCTCATTCTCTGGGCTCACGGGTGGGCAGTCTCTCTGTGTGGGAGAAGTCTGAGTGGCCAAACTCTGGGCACTGTCAGCTGCCTGGACCTGCAGGGTTGGAGGGGCAGCTCTGGGCATGGGGGTGCTGACTGCGGCAGGGTTGTGAAGTTGTCAGTGCCTGTCCTCTGTACACCATCTCTGAATGGCTCTCTCCTCTCTCCCCTGGGGTGGTGTCCGTAGACTTCACATCTTTCACTTTCCTTATTTACAAACTTAGGAAAGGATCTGAGGGGGTAAGTCTTTAAGTCTCAAGTTGTGAGTGAGTGGGTGGAGGAGACTGGGATTAAGTGCACGCGAACTCCAAGACCAGGACCTACACATGTGGCACCTCGTAAGCCATCACCCCTGCTCTTCCACCACGTTAAAGGTTGGGGAGAGTCCCGGCTCTGCGGGAGGACTCTGGACTCAGCCTGGCCCATCACTGCCTGCGGTGTGTGTTTCGGACAGGTTATCACATCTCTAAGCCCGTGTCTCCTCATGTATAAAATGTAGCTAACACCTGCCTGGAAAGATGATGAGAATTCAGTGACAAAATGTCCACCATGTGCCTGGCACCTGGCGTGAGAAATGTCAGCTTTTTATAGTAATAAGCTTAAAATGCTGTCCCTGTGCTGGTGTTGGGTAGTGAAGACTTGGCACTGTGAGACAAAGGCCCCAAGCTGAACGAATGTTCCCAGGAACAAGAATGTTTGATCTCTTCCTCTAATTCCCTGGACCTGTCTCTCATTGAAGGATGACATCGTTTTCTGGATGGAGGAGATGTGATTAAAATCACGTTTGCTGCTCTGGGGCCTCTGACCTCTGAGTTTGGGTTACAAGGAGAAAGGACTTCGCTGTGGCCTGGATACAATCACCATCTCAATTAAGCCAAGCAGAAAGTTCAAGTAGCGGGAGAGTGGCCTACCACACTGCACCATTAAAATGTAGAGTGTGAAGTCCTTCCTGCCTGACCCCAAGTTAGCCACAGGCTTTGTAGTGGAGGCACATTCCCAGTGCTGAGCATCACCCTCTCCTGACCGTGAAGAGGAAAGGCCTGTGGCTGGAAAACAGGCCTGAAGTCACGTCTCAGGGCTCTTGGCCTAGGCTGTCTGAAAGTTCACTGAAACATGGCCACTCTGCTCTCTGCAGCCTCAGGGCCAGACCTTGGGACTGAGACAGGAGCGTGCCAGAGCCCCAGGCCTGGTGGAGTTTGGTGTGACACAGCTGCGTGAAAGGATTCCCAGCCTTCTGAAATGTCTTGACCATTCTGACTTGCTTCCAAGCAAGATGCCATATGGGATGCCTGAGGGTCAGGGATATGCTGAAGGCCAAGAGGAAACTGGCTCCTGTAGATTCAGAGAAAGGTCAGCAGGCCAGGCTTTGGGCATCCCTGAGTGACCCTTGGCAGGCAGCATGACAGGCCTTGGGGGAATAGGCAGTACCGGCTAGAGGAGGCTCTCGTCACTCCTCACTGCCACAGGCAGACCAGGGTGCTGCCCTCATCTGACTGTGGTTTGCCCCTACCCTTCCACCTCTCTGCTCCTACTTCCTGGCCATGTCTGCAGCATAGACAATGAATGGCTTCTTGCAGAGGTCTGGCCTTTCCCATCCAGGTCTCTGTGAACCCAGGGAGAGGGACCTGTCCTAGGCTGGCAGAAAGGCAGCGTCATGTGATAGGGTACCCCTCTCTTGAAGGGAACTGGGAAAGGTCATTTAATTCATGCCCCTGGCTAGGTGTGGAGGCGCTCACCTGTGATACCAGCACTTGGGAGGCCAAGGCAGGAGGTGGGCAGCCAGGAGTTGGCTACGTAGTGAGTTCAAGCCCAGCCTGAACTATGTAGAGAAACCCTGTCTCACTTGATCTTAGCCAGAGAAGGCCGAGAAGCGATAGAGAAACCCTGGTCTCAGAACAAAACAAAAACAAAGCAAAAAACCCCCTAAAACGGAACAATTCGTGTCTTGTTCATTGGGTACCCTGAAGCCCAAGTCGTACGACTCACTTCTAATCTGATGTAATGGATGGAGAGGGGAGCTGAATCCTGGGCCTGGCTGGCACCTCAGGACTTTGGTACAGGGTCCTCTCTTGGTTGCCCCGCACCCCAGTATTCTTAAGCCACCCCACCCCTGTATCTCCCTCTTTACCCAGTGAAGTTGGGCTCTTCGCCAGGCCGGCTGAGCACCTTCTGCCCCACCCTGAGTTGGAAGGCCCAAGTCCGGATGCAGAAGCATCCTTCTGAGTTACCTCCAGGTCCCGGCTGCTCAGGAGAACGCTGCAGTCCCGGCAGGCAGATCGTGGCTCTGGCCTCGGTGGAGCACTACTGCAGGGGCCCAGTAAAGTGCAAATTCTCAGTCCGTGGCTCTGGGCCCTTAGCGTTTCCCTTCTTGTGCAGTCTTTCTTTTGCACAACAACCTTGCTGAAACAGGAAACAGAAGCCACAATGCGCACAAACCCCAGTTCCCCTCTCGCTCTCTGGCACAATCCGAGTGGGCCCCTGAGCCCTGGGGCCTCAGGCTGGGCCGGGAGCTCCTCCCATCACGGCACCCCAGCCACCCTTTCTCCTGTGACTGCATCGGTCTGAGTGCCTGGAAAGTGTCTAGTTCAGATCCATGTGCCGTATTAGACAAGGACCAACCTCTAGGTTAGAGTCAAACCCTGCAGTTTCTTTGAGGGGAACAATGGCTTTTTGGTGGTAATACCTGGAAGAGAGGTTTGTTCTCAGGGTTGGCTTTCACATGTCTCAGGCAGTTTTCTGTGTAGGACTTTCTTTTCCTTTAGTCACCTCTTCCCATTGCTGGTGTTGGAAAGAAAGAGATTCTGCTCTCCTGAAATACCTGGATTCTTCTGCAGAATTCTGGACAGAGGCCCACTCTGGACTTGCTCCTTTCTAAGGGAAGGTGGGCAGCTAGGGGATGAATGCAGGAAGAGCAGGCAGAATCCAGTAACAAATATTCCCCTAGTCAGTTAAACTGGGAAATTTAGGGGGAAATGAAAGAGAACTGATCTGAATAATTTATTTAGGAAATTCCCGAGAAGTTGAGGATAAAGTAGTGGAAAGGGAACTGGATTGGAACAAGTTCACGGGGACGTGTGACCTGTGTAATTCTCGCGTCTGCATGAGCGCTCATACGGTCACTGGAGGACAGTCGCAGCCCCATTCTGTGAATTCCAAACTGGCAGCCTGAGATGGGCAGTGAGACTGTCAGGCCGCTGTGGCAGCATCTGTTACACGAGGGGGGCGGCTCACGGTCCTCTCTGCTGCTGCCGCTTCCTCTGTTCTCTGGGGAGAAAATGGCAGCAAAGCACCCAGGATGGGTTCTCAGCACTGGAGCTCGAGACAGGGCATTCCCCCAGTGGGAGAGAAGCAGCCCAGGGCTCTGGGTAGCGCCTGAGCACATGGGAATGAGCAGAGGGCTGGGGAGCCCATGGCCGACAAAGACAGTCTTACGGTCGCAGAGGGGTAAGAGGGTCCTTGGAGCTTGGGTGCCAGAGGACCGCAGCACAGGAAGGTGTAGTAGGAAGTTCTACACACTGCATACATTTGGACTCCATTAACAATCAGCAAGAAGGGCTGGCGATTTAGCTCAGTGGTTTCGCCACCTGCTGCACAAGCCCAAGGATCCGAGTTTGATCCCCAGTACCAAAAAAAAAAAAAAAAAATCAGCAAGAAGCCGGGTGTGGGGGTGCACATCTGTGATCCTTGCCCTCTGGGAGGCAGAGGCAGGAGGGTCACAAGCTTGGGCCCAGCCTGGGCAGTGTAACAACTTGGCCAGACCCTGTCTCAAAAAAAGGTAGGTGGGCTAGAGTGTAGCTCTGTGTAAAACCCTGGGTTAAAACAGAACAAAACAAAAAAACCCTGGGTTCAATCTCCAGTACTCCAGAAAAGAAACAAACAAACAAAGAAATGTGTACAAAGATCCAAAACCATTCTAAGGCTAGGTGCTCACTGTATCTGTCCACAGATGACACATTTCTTTCTTTCTTTGTTCGTCCCTAGACTCTGATAAGTATTTTCTCAGTAATGCATGCCACAAGTCCAAGTTATTTATTCTAGAATAATGCCACAGACACACTTGATAAGAGAGTGTATCAGTCAGTATTTACTCAAGAAACAGATATAACACAAGCTACACAAAAATATATATAAGAATTCACAAGACTGACCCACAGTGGCACCCACGGTGTCAATGAGGAAGGGTGCAGAGGCTCCGTCTGCACACTGGGATCTGAAGGATCCAGTCGAAGGCCTGGAGCTCACTGCAGTGTCCCGTGTGAGTCCGTATCAGGAGGCTGATGGGCCTTCGCTGGAAGCCAGGAGAGAATGTCCAAGGTGAAGGTGAAGGTGGAGACTGGAGCTGAGAAGCAGACCTGTCTTTGAGTTCCGCTTATACCATCCAGCTGACAAGCCACCGTAGGGTGAGTTTTCCTGCCCTGGGCCGTGGAAGTGCTGAGCCCATTTAGTTGAGCTTGTCCTACTCAGGTTGACACCATCAGCCAGCACAGAGGGTCTGCAGTGGCCTGGGCCCTGCTATAGTTAGCATGTGAAATGTTTCCCGAAAGCCTTGTTTTGAAGTCTTGCTCCCCAGCTTGGTGGTACTGGGAGGTTGCTGCATGTTAGGCAGTGGGGCCTAGCGGGGCGTCTTCTGGTTCTGCAAAGCATGCCCTTGAAGGAGCAACGGGGACACCAGCCTCTTCTGGTCTCTTTTACTTCCTGGCACACTCTGCCACACTCACTCCATAGTATGCTGCCTTGTCACAGGCCCTAGAGCAGTGGTGGCGAACCTATGGCACATGGGCTATTCTGTTTTTCTTTTGAGACAAAAGATGTTAATGTATGAATTATTTTTCTAAACAGAAACCTCAGTATCCAGGTTTAATTGCAGTGTTGGCACTTTGGGATAAATAAGTGTGGCACCTGGTCCCTGAAGAGTTCCCCACCACTGCCCTGGAGCAGTGGAACCAACCCATCGTGGACCGGAGCCTCCAAACCTGTGAGCCAAAGTAAACCTTTTCTCTTCCGAGAGAGCTGGTTATCTCCAGTATTTGTTACAGCGAGCAGAGCTGCTCAGGGTGGGCACACTTACGCCTGCAGGCTCTGCTCTTGGTCTTCTATACAGACATCCCGAGGACAGATGTTCTTAGAGGTGATGCAGTCTAAACTTATCAGAGGGAGATAAATACTACTTTGGCCCCAGTGCTTGACAGGTCACCCCTCTGCAGTGGAGTTTTGGTCTCGCACACATGGCAGGCAGAGTACGGAGTGCTCTTCACCACTTTGGTAGAGGGCCCTGGCAGAGTAAAACTCCCAGATTGTGCTCTGGGGACATCCCATGTTAGCAAGAGCATTTTCTGTTGTACAGATGCTATGAAAGTTGTCAGAATCAAAACGGAGTTACTTTTGTCAAGCCCCAGCCCCCCAAAAGAAGAGAATAAGCTGGGAAGAGGAGATCTCGTGTGTGTGGCTGATAACAAGAACTGTTCACAGAAAACACAGGAGAACTGTAACTTTGCACAGAGCCCACTACAACCTTACACATAATACACTGCTGTCAGGGTGTGTTTAATCCTGGACAGAGGGCGCTCCTAGTACTGATCCTAGTAGCCAGTGACTGTTGCTCAGAAGATTGTTAATAATTTGCCCATCTTCCCTTAAAAAACTTCCCTTTTCCTCAGCATTCTTGAATGTATTCATGGTTTGCTACAGTGTACATATTTCCATTACTATGCTATTCCCAAATACACTTAGTTGTTAGAGAATTTCTATTTGTTATTTATTTTGACCATGCTAAAAAATCTGGAAGGCCAAACCCTAAAACACAAATACTGTGAATCCATTCTTGTGGGTCCAACATGGAGCAAGGGACAAGTTAACCGTTGGTCCTGGGCTATTAGAAGGGTAGTCTTTGCAGGGCTCCGAGGGCCCTGACAGGACACAGCCCCAGCCCTGGGGGTGGGCTTGGAGGTGGTGAGACAGATGAAAAAGTAAAGAGTAAGACAGACCAGAAAGGGGCGCGCCCGTCTGGACCAGGGACAAAACCATGTCCTCAGAGCAGCTGTGGCTCTCCTTTATTCTGTATTTCAGGCTGTGTCCCCTAGGGCCTGCCAGAATAAGTCAGAGTTACTTCTGAGATAGACACCCCAGTGACACGTCCCTTGCAGTGCTGGTTTCTGAACTGGAAAAATCCCTGCCTTTTCAGGCACAGCTGAAGCAGCACCCTCTTCCCCAGTACGTGTGAGTTCCCCAATAAACAGGACTCTGGAAACGCCTTGTTGATGACTAAAATGTCGCATTATTTATTTTAGGAATATGCTGTATAAATTATTGAGTTACCAAAAATCATCATTTAACAAAAAAATAAAAACACGAAGCTTCGACTTATCAGAACAGTTCACTTCCTTTCCTTCATGTACATAGTAGCTTTTCCTTCAGCCTGGGCAGTCAGAGCCATTACAAGGCTGAGGCTAAGGGTTCCAAAAACCACAACTGTGGTCTCTTACACTTTAATGTGAGGGGTACTGGCTCTCATCCTCTTCCTGAGATGGGCAGTTTTCCTTCCTGGTTAAACTGTCATCTCTTGCCATGGCCTGGGTTAGATGATCCTATTTAATTCACAAATGGCCTCATGTTCCAAACTGAAATATCCTTCAGAGCCTTTTCTCTACATTTTGCACATTTCTACACCTACCTTTCCAGTCTATTTTTTACTCAGCACAGCCTATCATCTGTAATAAAGACTATTTAAATTGATGCAGTAAAATTGAACCCAAACTGATCTTATAAGGGGAATTGGCATATTAGCTTGCCATCAGTTAGCTTGGCAGAGGGCCTGCTTTGGAGACTATTCAAGAAAGTGGATGGACAGAGAAATGATTCCAAAAGCCTTTAGGTTTTCTTTTATTTTTTGTTGTAGGAAAATGTAATATACCACTAAAATTTTTTCTAAATAGAAAAATACCTTTTTTAATTTCTATTTTTTATTAGTACATGTTTGCAATACGTAACAATTGCATTCATCATGGGGAGTTGGTACATGTGCATAACACATCTTAATTCTTTTTATTTTCCCTTCCTCTCTTTCCTTCCCACCTCTCTACATCTTTTGGTTCCTTCTCAATTACAAAATATCAACTTCCCCTAGAAAAATAAATACCTTAGTGCTGTTACCATGGTGATGGGGTCCTGGGACAGGTCCCCAGGTTCTTGTGCGTGATGAATGAAGAGTTAGACTCTGCACTCAATGGTAAGGAAAGAGCAGCTAAGTTTAGTGAAGTACAGGGAGAAGGTACACTCAGAGCAAGCAGAACAGGCTCGTGCCAGTAGAAAGGAAATGGACATTGGGCTTAAGAATTTAAAATATTGTGCCAGGCTAGGGCACCTCCCATTGGGCCTTTCAGAGCACGAGTGACATGATTGACAGGGTGCTGTGTGATGTCAGTGGTATCTATTGTGCATGTCCTTTCCCATGATTCTCTTCGTTATAATTGAATGCATGAGATACCGTTCACATGTACTAACCTTTAATGAGCTCCTACTGAAGAAAGGTCATTTAGGTCATGCGGGCTGCCCTAGCATGCATGAGTCCTGGTTTGGAATTTCAGAAATTTCCAGAGGTCTTTTCTTATTTCTGCCTTTAGGAAGTGGGCCTTAGGACAAAGGTCAGGGGGGTTGGGCCTGGGACATCGCTGAGGTTCCCTTGAGTGAAGGCGAACAATCCTTTACCCCCTGCTTGTATTATGTATATTACTACAACTAAACAAAAATTAGTTTCTTAATTTTTACATTACTGTCTTAGTTATTTTCTCATTGCTGGGACAAAATACCTGACAACCACAAGTTAAAAGTGGAAAGGTTTATTTTAGTTTACAGTTTGTAGAGGTTTCAGTCCATAGTAGCCTGGCTCTAAGGCAGGGTGGCATGGCAGAGAGAAATCACAGAGGAGAAACAGTCCATGGTGTGGCAGGCACAAAGCCAGCAGCGAGTCTCCCTTTCCCTTTTATTCCATTCAGGCTATAAGCCTATTGGTTGGTGCCACCCACACCTGGGGTGGGTCTTTCTATCATCCACATCCAGAACCATGGTAAACCAATCAGTGGACTGATCCAGTACCACACACCCATGATCCAGCCACCTCCCAAAAATGGTACCCGTGAGTGCATAAGGCTTCAGGGGGACATCTAGATGTAAGACATAACATTTACCTTTTAGTTTTTGTTTCTATGTATATGCCTTCTTAAAAAACATATTTAGGGCCGGGGATTTAGCTCAGTGGTTCTGCCACCTGATCCGCAAGCACAAGGACCTGAGTTCGATGTCCAGTACCAAAAAAACAAACAAAAAAAACATTTTATGTGTAGTCAACCTACAATTATGTGTTTTTGAAAAACTTGGTACTAAGTTACAAGTACTCTTCCTATTTTTACATTTTTTCCCATACTTTTCACCCTTTAGTGGTATTGTGGTCTTTTATAACAGTGTATCACCATCTGTTTAATAATTTGATATTAAACAGTAGCCATGCAATCTAGTATTGTTCAGGATAGTTATTAACCACTTGTAAATGCTATGTAAATATAATTTAGTACACATAGTAAAATGGATATTATTTATAATTTCTGTAATTACAATAATTAATTCTGAGCTGAGATCACTTAACATCGTAACAAGCTTCCTTTATTTAGCTCCTCTGTCCCTTGCTCTTTGCTAACGTAACCACGCTGCCTCCAGTGGCAGCCTGAGACAGAAGACTGATGGCAGTGGAAAGCTGCACTGCCTGGCTGTGAAGTTAGAGAGTTTTGCTACTTACTGCCTGTCCAGCGCACTAACTGTCTAACATCTTTGCATCTCAGTTTCCTCCTCTGTAAAACGGTTATTGTGTCGGGCATGGTGGTGCATGCCTGTGATCCCAGCACTCAAGAGGCATGAGGATCCAGCCTGGGCTCCATAGTGGGTTTGAGACCAGCCTGGACTACAAAGAAAGATCTTGCCTTAAAAAAAAAAAAAGTAGAGCATGTAACCTGGGTTCAATCCCCAGCATTGCGGGGGGGAAACACCTATTCCACGGGATTATTTTAGAACTACATGTAATAATTTAAATCACGTAATAAATGTTACTATTACTACTGCTATAGCAACATCTGCAGCTGGAAGGAAGCATCTCACAGTGACTTGTTACTGGTTATAATAAAAGGGACCCTCATTCAGATCTGCAGTTGTATGAAAACTGGAGTAGTTTTAGTGAATTAGTGCGTTTTGCTGATACTGCTTTGTAGGTATATTTGTTTTGTCTTTTTGGGGGGGTGGGGGTACTGACTTTCAAACTCGGGTCCTTGCGCTTGCCCGTCAGGTGCCAGAACCACTGAGCTAAATCCCCAGCCCTTGTAAGTATATTTGTAAGAGGAGAAAAATGAATCATTTTAAATCAATCACTTGGAAAGATTAATGAGCACATGGAACCTCTCCATCCAGAGGATGATGGCAGAAGTTAAAACATGTACAATTTTAAGCTCAGCTAACATAATTCAATCCACAAGGTTCTCTTATGAATGTGTCACTATTATATATGGGAGAAAAATATTCGAAATACCTCATACTGTCCTTCCAAGTGAGTGTTTTGTGGACCGTTTAACAACTTCTCCCCTTCCTGCTTCTCCGTTTTTTCTTTTTTGGGGGTGGGGGTTGGAGCCACTGTTTCACTATGTAGTTCAGGCTGGCTTCAAACTCAGGCAATCCTCCTGCCTCATGGGCCATTTGACTCCTATTTTAAGTCAGACTAAACCAAATGTGATCTGGGATAAGTAATGGGAATTGTAATAACATATTTACTTCTTAGGACTGGTGTTTTTTTTTTTTGGTACCAGGGATGGAACTCGGGTCCTTGGGCTTGCGCAGCAGGCAGCAAAACCACTGAGCTAAATCCCCGGCCCCAGGACTGTTTTAAGGTCTTAAATTCATTAATATTCATACAGTAGACTGAATGTAGTAAGTACTACTAAGTTTGCAATAAAATAAAAATAAAATAATTTCAATGTGCTGCAGCTCTTACTAGTTTTTACATGATGTGATTGATATTTTTGTTTTTAAGGCTGTAGGAGGAATTTATTGTTAGTATGTGAAGATTTTGTCATTTCTGATCTTTGCTTTCACAAATACTGCTGCGAAGAGCCTCTCCCTGGAGGAGTGGCCCCTGGAGCGGGCTCGCCGGAGCAGGTCCGCGGAGAAGCAGCTGAGCTCTGGCGGGCAGAGGGGCTCAGCGGCCGGGCGGCGGCGAAGTGTGGCCCCCGCCGGCGCCTGCGCGCTGAGGTCTGTCCAGCGGAGCCTTCCCGGGTCCGGACTGGGCGGCCTCGGCGCTCAGCCTGCAAGCCACACCGGGGACTCGGGACAGGTGGCGGTGCCGACGGTGCTCACGGGCCGGCCGGGCCGGGCGCTGAGGCGGCGGCGGGCGGGGCCGAGGTCGGGAGGCGGAGCCGAGGTCTGGAGCCGGGGCCCGCGCAGACCCCGGAGGCGGCCGCTAGCTGGCGTCTGTCTGTCCCGGCGGGTCCTTGTCCGGGCGGGTCCTCGCCCCGAGGCGGGCGGCATCACTTGGTCCGTCGGGCAGCGGGCGGCGCCACCGGGGCAGAGCCGCGGGCCGCGCCGGGCCGGGAGGGCGCCGTGCTGGGGCCTGGCGGGCTCGCGGCTCCGGGCCACCTGAGCCCTGTCTCGCGGCCGACGGCCTCAGCCTCGGGTCCTGGGCTTCCGTCAGCCCGAGTCTCCGCCCTGTGGCCGCAGGCCCCCGCTCCGAGCCAGAAGCGCCTCTCCGAGCCTCCCCGCCTCAGCTGCTGTCTCTCACTTTTCTTTTTTTCTTTTTCCCTTCTTCTCTCGCCTCCCTTCCCGCATAGCTGTTCCCCAGAAGCTGCTAGGGGTCCCTTCCCTGTGGTAGGACAAAGAGAGCAGTGTTCTTACCACGGAGGGCCGAAACGAAGCCCACCTTGTCAGCCGGCCTCTGCTCCCGGCAGTCGCTCACTGGAGCCCAGGCCCGGCCTCGTGCAGTTTCCTGTCCTCGTCCAATCTGGTGTTTCCATTTCCCTGTGAGGCTCCTGTGCACGTGAAACTTGCATTAATACATCTGTGTGGCTTTCTCCGGTTAATCTATCTTATATCAATTTAATTCTTGGACACAACAGGGACCCTAACAGGATGGAGGTGGAGTTTTGCTACCCTGCAGTGCACATTAGATCTCCAGGCCTCCAGGCCTATTTATCCCACATAATTGAAATTCTGTGGCCTTTGGCTTCTGTCTCTCCATCCCTACTACTTCCCTCCCCTGGCAGCCACCTTTCTACTAGGCTTTTAAGACAGATTCTGCACATAGTGAGGTCATGTAGTGTTTGTCTTCTGTTCTAGCATATTTTACTTAGCACATGTTGGCTAGGCTCTGATAGGTCTTCCACCACCTCAGCAGCTATTATGTATAGTAGCTGCCCTCTTCCCGTCGTGCCTTGCCCCCTCCCGTGTGACGTCATGCCAAGATGGCTGCTCCCACCAAAGGATAAACCCTTCTTCCCAGCATGCCCCTGTTCCTGCCTAGAGAGTAACCTAATACTCGCTCACCTCCTACCTCCTAGTGACATCACCGGCTCCTCCATTCCCTAGTCACTACCTCACTCAACCCCACCCCAGTCTCTATAAAAGACCCTTCCCTGCCCCGGCCATATTGCTTTTGTCTCTCCTTTGTTCAGAGACAGCCCGGCAGATCTATTCCCCTAATAAAGGCTTGTTGTGGCCTGGTCTGGTCTTGGTCTTCGGCCCTTTTACCTGACAGGCTCATGCACTATTGCAATGTCCGTGCCTCCTTTTAAAAGTTGATATCGTTACCAGCCAGTGATTCCTTTCCTTTGGGAACACGCAGTAGAAGAACGGCTGAGTCATACCTGTTAATCTAAAATCAAACAAAATAAACTGTTAGAAACCTCAGTTGTGTGTGTGTGGGGGGGTCAGAGCCAGTTGACTTTCCTTAATCCCACCTCCAGGGGACAGTGGGCCCCCAAAACCAGAACTCTGTCCTGTTCATTTCTGTCCCTCTGGGCAGCACCTACAGTAGCAGGCGCTCAGGTGCTGGAAGAACATGTCTGGCACCAAGACAACCCCTAGTGGCCGACACCAGCCCTCGGGAAGCTGTTGGCCTCTTCTGAGGCCCCGACAGGTCAGAACGCTACTGATTCTGAAGACCTGTTTTTCCAAAATGAATTCCTAAGACATCTTTGCACACCTTTCAACTGCCCTGGCAGACAGCACTGCTGAGGGAAAGAAACGGATCGGTTCCTTCTGTGAATTCTAAGAACCAGCCACAGAAGCTTTTTCCTCAGCTTATGACTGGCACAGTGGGGAATCACTGTTGAGAGAGCCATAAATAACTGAGACTGCTCTTATTTCTGACCACACAGTCGGGGCCACGGGCAGCGCTTCCTCATTCCAGCAGGTCCCAGCCCTGAGAGCCCCCGTGTGCCCCCCACTCAGGAAGACCACTTTCATCTCTTACCAACCTCACCCCCTTCAAAAAACATTTTACCTCCCCCCCACACACCCGTCCTTCTCCTCTTTTCTCTTCTTCTCTCCATGCCCATCTGTCTGGAGGCTGAGAGGTGGAGGGGCAGCAGCAGCAGCCCCAGGGTAGGGCACGCTGGGAGGGGGACCCGGCGTCACCGTGATGTCTCCCACAGCAGCAGCAGGCAGCCCCGAGCTTCTCCTGGACTTGGAGTGCCTCTTCTCTTTATGCTTCTCCTTGTCTTTCTTCTTCTTGCTCTTCTTTGACTTCTTTTTCTTCTTGATTTCCCGGTAAGAATCGTCTATCACCAACTCGCCCGCCTCCAGCTCCCCACCAGAGGACGAGTCTGACTCCACTAGAATTGGCTGGAGCCCTGAAAGGTCAAGGTTATCCCCCTGGGGTTCTGGGAAGCGGGCAGCATCTGACCTGACACAGCCTTCAGGGCCAGGAGAGGAGCGCGGGTCTGAGGACGACTTGTGCTTCTTCCGGGCCGTTTTCAGAAAGCTCTGTAACTCACGTCCTAGGAGGAAAGCACCGTGCTCATCCCGAGCCGACTTCCTAGAAGACTTTTTCACAGCGGCTTGTTGAGAAGGGTACTGGAGAGAATCCTCCTCGACGGGGCTGCTGCCCTTCTCCTGTGGTGCCAGAATCAGTTTCATCTTCAAGCCATCAGGCTCACGCAGGGTCAGGGTCTCCGTGTTCCTGTAGAGTGGCTTCATTTTCTTGGATGTGTGGGAGCTGCCATCCTCCAGGGGGAGCTCCCCGCTGCCTTTCCTCCTGCGGTGCTCCCGCCTACTCTCCCAGTGGCTCCTGTGGCCCGCGTGGCTCGAGGAGCCAGAGGACTTCTCCCCTGCCTTTCTGGGGGGACGGACACCTGCTGCCAGTGGGGAAGTGATCGCTTTCAACAGGTCCATAGCTGTGTCGGCAGCCTGCGGGCTGGACCTTTTCTTTTTCTTTTGTGCCGATTCCAGAGAAGAAATATCTGTGTATCACAAATGAAGACTGTTCTTCTATGCTGAAGCCTCCACAATACCAGCCCTCCACCTCTCCTCCTTCACACTGGTTTATGGGCACTCAGAACAAGAACCACTGTCCTCCATAGTGGGAGTCATCAGGGGAGCGCTTCCTCTTCTTCCTGTGCATGTCCGTCCCCAAGAAGCACAGCTCAGTATCCTGCAACCGCAGAGCACAAGGACGGACAATGAGAGGACAGTCTGGGTAGGAATGCTGCTCAGCCTGGCCCTGGGTTCCAGCTCCTTCCACTTCTTCTTGGAAGAATTCGTGACCTGAGCAGCGATCTCTTCTTCTTCCCTTAAGAAATCTTTGTAAGAGCGCTTCTTTTCTCCTTGGCTTCGGCCAGCTACAAGTCCTAGATCCTCGAAGCCGTGATCATCATCAAAGCCATCTTCTTTCTTCTCGGAGTCGGCATGAGCCATGGCGGTGCTGCAGGGCCCTTGAGCATGTGTCACTGTCCAGGCTCCTTCCGGCTACAGGACCAGGGCCCGCCGCGCCGCCGCTGCCCGCCGCCATCTTGGAAAGGGAGCGCGCGCCGCCGGACGCCAGGAGATAAATATTTTAAGAAAATCTTGTTGCTTTAAACATAGATTATTTTATCAGTGTATTAATATTCAATTTGTAGATGACCTTATAAATAATTTTTCTAGTTATCAACAACCTGATCATAACAAATTTTCTTTCATAAAGTCTGTCCTTAGGAATTTTTGTGGAGTATTTTCCTCTCAAATTCTTCCTTCTGTCCAGAGTAGCTGTCTGCTATCTCTCTGTTTTCTCCCTTGTCCTCCACCTTCAAGTAAATCATCTTCTTTTGTGCAACCCCCCCCAAAACCAAATCTTCTGCTACTTTTTCAGAACCTCTCTGACTTGTTTAAACCTGTTATTTTTACCCTCCCTCTCTTCCCTCTGCCCTTCCTCCTTTCTTCCATCCCTCTTTTTCTGTTTTAGTTTTCCTGACCAAAAATTAATCTTCATAATTGCTTTACATCTGTTTCTCCCTGACTGATTCCTGTCTGATGTTTCCTTCTGTAACATTTTGAAATAATTTTTAAAAACTCTATAAATTTTCAGGCCAGGGATTTAGCTCGGTGGTTCCACCACCACCTGCCTTGCAGGCGCAAGGGCCCAAGTTCCATCCCCAGTACAAATTAAAAAAATCAGCTAATTCTATAAATTTAGACATAGTACTTTTCTCTCAATGAAAGTACATAAAGCTGGTGTGGTGGGGCACACCAGTAATCTCAGCACTCAGGAGGCTGCGGCAGGAGGATTGCCACAAGTTCCAGACCTGCCTGGGCTACGTAGTGAGGTCTAGTCTCAGAAAAAAAGTATATATTTTATGTCTTTGTTATAGGTTTTTTTTTTTAACAAATCCTAATTTTTTTTGTTTTGTTTTTTGTTTTTTGAGACAGAATCTCTCTATGTAATTTAGGCTGTCCTTGAACTCACTATGTAGCCCAGGCTAGCTTCAAACTCGAGGTCCTCCTGCCTCAGCCTCCCGAGTGCTGGCATTATAGGCATGTGCCACCATGCCTAGCTAATTTCTTTCTTCCTTCCTTCCTCCCTTCTTTCCTTTCTTCCTTCCTTCCTGTCTTTTGTCTTCCTTCCTTTCTTTTTTTGTCTTTCTTTCTGTCTTCCTTCCTTTCTTTTTTTCTTTCTTTCTTCCTTCCTTCCTTCCTTCCTCCCTTTCTTTCTTTTGTCTTCCTTCCTTTCTTTTTTTGTCTTTCTTCCTTTCTTTTTTCTTTCTTCCTTCCTTCCTCCCTTCCTTCCTTCCTTTTTTTGGTCTTTCTTTCTTCCTTCCTTTCTTTTTTTTGTCTTCCTTTCTTTCTTTTTTGTCTTCCTTTCTTTCTTCCTTCCTTTTTTTCCTTCCTTTCTTTCTTTTTTTGTCTTTCTTCCTTCCTTCCTTTTTTCATCTTTCTTCCTTCCTTCCTCCCTTCCTTCCTTCCTTTCTTTGGTCTTTCTTTCTTCCTTTCTTTTTTTGTCTTTCTTCCTTTCTTTCTTTTTTTGTCTTCCTTTTTTTGTCTTTCTTTCTTCCTTCCTTCCTTCCTTTTTGTCTTCCTTCCTTCCTTTTGTCTTTCTTTCTCTCCTTCCTTTCTTTGTCTTCCTTCCTTTCTTTT
>NW_004624807.1:2252466-2275939 GCF_000247695.1 Heterocephalus glaber
TTTCTTTTTTTGTCTTTCTTCCTTCCTTCCTTTCTTTTTTCATCTTTCTTCCTTCCTTTTTTTGGTCTGTCTTTCTTTTTTTGTCTTTCTTCCTTCCTTCCTTTCTTTTTTTGTCTTCCTTTCTGTCTTCCTTCCTTCCTTTCTTTTGTCTTTCTTTCTCTCCTTCCTTTCTTTGTCTTTCTTCCTTCCTTTCTCTTCTTTCTTTCTCTTTCTTTCCTCTCCTCTCTCTTTCTGAGGTTCTGTTCACTTCATTCAAATAGTTTCTCTTTCTCTGTTAAACTGAGTAGAACTGAGGAGAAATCAAAGTCTTGTATTAGATTTCTACATAGATCCTTTGAACTCAGAGGAAGGGTTCGCAGGCCAAGCACAGCACGTGGGCCTTGTCTCAGGAGACAGCTGCGGAGGCAGACCTGCAAATTAAGGAGGGCGCCAGATCCATTTCTTTAAAAGTTCTGAGGGGAAAACTGAAACACTTGTTTCCAGAGTGGGAGGGCTGTTCCCGCTCAGGGCTCCAGCAGGGGCGCCCTGCGTCGTTTAGGCTCTGCACCCGCCCCTTCCCGGGAGCCCCCTGCCCCGCTCGACAGTGCTCCGTGTGGCCCTTGCACGGATTGTGCCACTCCTGTCCCAGCGCCTCGGGCCCGGGGCCTGAGGCTCAGCTCGACTGGTGGAGAAGAGACTAGAAGGAAAGCTAACGTGCGCAAGATGGGAAGGGAGCGCTGTGGGCAGAGGCAGGGACGGACAGGGCGCAAGGGCTGCGAGGGCAGGAACTGCTGTGCGAGGCTGCAGCGCTGGCTGAGCGTCGCTAGGCGTCTGCCCCGACTGCAGACCGAGTCTCGCCAGCAGCGAACCCGTGCGAACTGTCCATCTGGGCGCGCGGGTGCGAGAGGATTCGAAGGTCACGCAAAAGCGCGCTCTGGAGGGAAGCGTGGGCGGGAGGCAGCGGGCGCGTGGGGACTGCCTGCACCCGGCTCCGTTTTGCCGAGAAGCCCAAACCGCTCTAAAGGCAGCCCGCATCTGTGGCAGAGCCTCTGTAGGTCCGAGCCCTCGTCCGTTGCGTTCTGGACCTGTAAGGCTCACCACCGTGTCTCCCGGCTTTGGCCTGTGGTCCCAGGGACTTTAAATTCTGCTTACCTTTGAAAGCTCTCTTTTTCTCTCCTGCCTCTTCCGTCAGTCGCCCTCTTCCCACCGCTCGCTCGCCCCACCCTCTTTCTAAGCAGTAGAGGTCAGGGTTGAGGATTGCTGGGGGTAGCGTGCCCGGAACGCCCTGACTCGCCTCGGCAGTCTCTTGCTGACCCTGCGGAGGGATGCAGAGCTCGGTGCTGAGTGCTGAGCCTGAGGCGGGCTGCTGGACACATCGGAGAGTCATGACCCCCTACCGAGGGGTCCTTCTCGCTTACCTCCGCGCACTCGGGACTCGGCGAGCCCTCGCGGGGCAGGGCGCTGGGTTGGACGTGACCGAAAGGGAATGTGCGTCCTCGGGCAGCAGGCGATGCCGGACGGGTTGTGTCCCACCCTCGCACATCCCGAGGGCCGTGGGAGCTCACTGTGAGCCGGAAGGTTTGCCCCGGAAATCAAGTCCCAAAAGACTGGTTAAAAATGTAACGCATGCTGCCTTCTTTCTGAAAGACAACTTTGTCATCTCCAGCGGGAACATGGAGGAACTACCGGGATGTGGGAAGAAAATATTGGAATGTCCATTTATTTTTATGTTTTAAAAAAGAGTTCTATGTATACTTTGTTAGTAAATATAGGTACCCGGGATCGAACTCCGGACCTTGCTCTTGTGAGGCAGGCGGCAGCACCACTGAGCTACATCCCTGTCTCTGAGGTATCTTTGATCAGTCCTTTGAGTCTTGCCATAGACAGTTGTCTCAGTCTGTTTGCCATGGCTACACCTGAATTTGTGAAGAAAAGATGGAGTTTGTTTGTGATCCCAGACTCTGGTAAGCCTGAAGCTACTCCTGCCACAGCTCCAGCATGGTGGTGACAGCAGGGCAGAGGGCACCTTGTGCTCCCTCGGAGCCAGCAAGCCACTCCCTGACAACCTGTTAATCCATTAATCCACTTGTGGATCCATTAATCCGTTCATGAGGCCAAAGTCCCATGACCCTGTCCCACCCCAGAGAGCCCCCTCCCGGCAGGGCTGCTCTGGGGACCAAGTCCTAACACGTAAGCTTTTGGGGAGCCCTCTGCCCGGGTGGGCCCGGATGGGCATGCCAGTCTGCCCTTCTGAAGGGCTCAGACCCCGCTGCCATGTACCTTCCACCCTCTCTCTTCCCCACTGTCCTGCCCAGGACAGTGACCCTGAAGGTGAGGAGGACGCTGGACAGTGGAGTGGGAAGAGCACAGGACCTGGGATCTCAGGGCCCTGTCCGCCCCACCCGGCCTTACTCCTCCACGGAGCCAGTGCCAGTCCCTGCGGCTTTCTGTGGCTTCCAGGGGTGTCAGCGAACACCAAGGCCCGGACTCCTGGCCTCTCTGACCACTTGGCTAAGGCTGCTGGCTCCATGCAACATGCTGATGCTCCTAGACTTGAAGGGGGTGAGCTCCCGGTGCCTTTGGGATTCCGGTTCCCTCTCCTTCCCTCCCCAGTGGGAGAGGGATTTCCTGTCACTCTGCCCAACAACTCAACTGTGCTTCCTGGCAGACAGAGAGACAGCCAGTTTGACTCTTGCTGTCAGAGTTTGGCCTCAGGTCCTGGAGGGGACAGGCAGCTAACTGGCTCTTTCAGGAGAGTGGATTCTGTCAGGAATGTGGGAAGCAGCTGTGTCCCAGACATGCTGGAGCCTGCTGTCCAGGCAGTCACATCCTGTTGGTGGCTTGAAATGAAGGCTTTACATTCTGGAAATAGGCAAATGCTACACACCTGCAAGTCAGCACCCCCCTTTTCTGGAGAGCGATGTTAAACATTGACCAGCATACGCCTGGACGTGAAGATTGAGTTTAATATTAACAACATAGTTTTCATCATTCTCTTGCTGCCCCTGTGCCGTGGAATAAGCCACGAGTGGGCAGGAGTAGTGGCAGGCTGATTTATGTTCAACAGCCTGAGATCTGAGTACGTATTTGGATCCAAGGAGAGCTTGTAGGGGCTCAGGCCGAGGGCAGCGGCTGCTTTGAACTTGACTGTGGATGTAGATTTGCCATCTGCTCGTGTTCCTGTCTTGACATTCATCTCTTCTCTTAATCGGCCCCTGGCCTGTGTCTTGTCAACAGCCTCCCGGCCTCTGCCCTTGGGAACCTGGCTTCTTTCCCGTCAGCTTCAGAAGCTGGATTCTGGGTCCGAGGCTACAGTGCATCACTTGCATCAGACACCCTGGCCTTCTTGGCTCCTGTGGCCAGGCTTCCTCTAGGTGCTGAGGTACAAGGAGCTAAGCAGACAGGACTCCGGCCCTCGGGAAGCTCGAGCAGTGGCTGCCTCTTTGGGAGGTGCTCCCTGACCACCCTTGCTTTTGCCTGGCCTACTGTGTTCTAAAGAAAAGCCACACCAAAATGACTGAAATGTTCACTGCTAAATAATCTTTCTTTAGATTTATAGAACCCACAACTCGTGGTGACCTTTATAACATCGGAAAGTGCGATGGTCCTACTTAGTCTTTAATTCTGTGCTAGTCTAGCACAGGGTGTGTGAACAGCTGTGGTTTAACTTGCAGAAAAAAAGGACATCATCGTCATCGTTGTCCTGTCTAGCTGAGACACACGCCCTGGGGGATGCAGACCCTGCTTGGCACCAGTCTTCTGCCCTTTGCCCCTTGCTCCTCCTGCTCCTCCCTTTAAAGGCCCTGTGTGCCCCTGAGTTCTCTAAGATGGGGCTTTGGGAACAACAGCCCCTCCATGTTCTCAGGGCTGGCCGTGAGCACCCCTGATTTCCTTCCCACCCACTCTCACCTCCTGAGTTCTGCATCGCCTCTGAAGGAGCAAGCAGCTGACCTGAGTCTGGTTCAAAGCCAGTGCTACACAGGACCGTGGCCTGCTGTTTCCAGCGATGGCTTGCCTGGCACGAGATCCGCCCCACATGTTCTTCCAGTGACACTGACCCTCTGCTGACAGCTGGCGCTTCTTCAGAACGCCTTGACCCTAAGTGCATGGCGAGTCCTAAAGGTGACCCAACTTCTGCCTGGGATTTCCTCTTGCGACTTGTCCCTTTGGAGCTCTGTAAGAAGTCTGGCAACCCTGAAGTTGCCATTGTGAGAGAGCACAGAGAGGGAGAGAGAGAGTCCACGGTCCATGGCTGTTCCAGGCCTCCGTTGTCCAGGCATTTCCAGCTCAGGCACGGACATGAGCATGATCCGCTTTCAGATAACCCTAGACTCAGACCTGAGCGCCTTGCCGATGGAGCAGAAATTAACTGTCCCTTCTGAGCCCTGTCCAGACCGCAGATTTGTGGGTCATGCAAATGTTATCTCATGTTTTACGTGACCAAGTTTTGGGATGGTTTTTTATGCAGCCATAGTATTTGGAACAGGGACAGACAATAAATAAGATAAATGCCCAAACAAGATAGCTAATTGGAAGAGATAAGGTGGGGGAAATGCAGAGAAGGGAGATGTAACATGCCAAAGCAGGTGTGAGACTTTAACGAGTGGCTCATTGAGAAGCTGGTGTTTGAGGGAAGACCTGAAGGAAGAGAGGTCCTTGTAGGCGTACAGAAACAAAAGCGTGCTTCACACATGGCTGGAGATGGGGGTCAGTAGGAGCTGAGGGCTGCTAGCGGACCCAGAGCCAGGCCATGTGAGAGCCGTGGACCTCTGGAAGGACTTTGCTTTTGCTTTGAGTGAGATGAGATTACAGTGGGTTTTGATGTAGATGTGGATTTGATGTGATGTAGATCTCTCTTTTTTTGGTGCTCAGGATTAAATCCAGGACCTCTGGCAGCCCAGGCAAGCACTGTACCCACGGAGCTATGTTCCCAGCCCATGAGTCTGTTTTAATCATGTCACATTCTTGCATTGGTATTTCTAGAAGTTAAATTCAGGATATGTACCCCTTGGCTTGTTTTTGTTGATAAGCCATAATTAATGTTATTATCACCCATACTAGTTTCTTCTGGCTGCAGTTACAAAAGACCACAAACTAGGTGACTTAAAATAATGGAAATGGATCAAATCACAGTCCTGGAGGCTAGAAGGTCAAGATCAAATTGTTGGCAGGGCCAAATCTCTCTGAAACCGTAGAGGAGACAGACTCCTCTCTTGCCTCTCTTACGTGCTGGTGGAGGTTTTCAGTCTTTGCCGTTCTTTGCCTGCAGCCACCTCACCGCACACTCTGCCTTTGTCCTGTCATGGTGTTCTCGCTGGGTGCCGTTCCTTCGCGTGGCCGCCTTCGTGTGAGAATGCTAGTCGCACTGTCCACCCTCACCCTAACCGCATTATACCTGCAGCGCTGTTTCCAAGTAACTTCACACTCTGAGGCACGAGCACTTACGACTTCAGCATATTTTGTGGGGGATACAGTTCAACCCTGAACACTACCATTTCGAAGAACAATAGGTCTGTTCCTCAGAGGGAAGACTTGCCCGTGTCTTAGAATAACGCCTTGTGCTAGTTAGCCTTCCTGCTGCACACGTGTGCACACACGCATGCGTCCACCAGGCCCATTCCGTGTGCCTTGGAGTTCATTCTGTGTGAGTGTGTAAGTCCACCCGATCCTTTGTTATTATGACATAGTGGTTTCGTAACACTGATGTCCTCGAAACATTTTTCTTTAGGGAGACTAAAGGTTATTTTCAGTTTTTGGGCTACTGCAAATGTAACATTTGGTGAAATGGCCATTTCCTTAGTATTTAATATAAAACTTGCTTCATGGGAAGGAAGATGTTACTTTTGTTAAAAATAAGATATTGTTGAGTGCCTCGAGGTGGAGCCAGTGTCAGCTGTGCTCAGCAAATGGGAGAAGGAGGAGAGAGACTGGATCTGGGCTCAGACTCAGGTGGAGACGGCACCCTGAGGGAGCACTCTGAGAGGGACCAGCAGAGGGCCAGCTCTCAGCCCAGTGATGAGCAGTGCATGAATACAGACCTACTCTTCTCTCTGCCCTCTGAAACGCTGGGGAGGTGCTTCCTTGCTCACTAATGCTTTCAGTGAGAGCATAATTCCACTTGGAAACCGCAGAGTGATGTTGGGCTTGTGTCAGTGTAGGTGGGATGTGAGGGATGCTGTATGGATTCCGCGTGCCGTGTGAAAAGGACATGTATGTGCATGATAATGGAGCTAGGAAGGGTCACTTCTTTAATGGAACTTTCCATGACACGGGCCGCTGCGCTGCTGGTACCGTGGCAAAATGGGAACTTGGCAGCAACTGCTGGAAGTCTGGCTCCTGAACCATAGGGACAGACATCTGAGGGGCAGGAGAGCAGGTCAGGAACTGAAAGAAGCCCAGAAGAGGCCTCTCAGGAAGGGCTTGCTGAATGCTGGCCCCACTGAGACAGCGGCTGATGAGCACAGCCAGCCTCTTGATTCCCAGGTTCAGGGGAGCTCTACCTCCTTGGAGCGCCAGCCTCAGAGCGGAGGGAAAGTCCAGTTGAAGGTGTGGCTTCAGCGAGGTAAGGAAGGGTCACAGTGCAGCCTAGGTTTTGAAGTAAGGGTTCCAAAGAGTCAGGGCGTTCACAGCCATTTGATGCTATCTATTGAAGAGTTAAGCATTTTTAAATAGGTCTTCCCAGACAGGGGATTCTTGCAAGGGTAAAGTCATTCTGATAAGGATAATGGAATTTTAATGTCACATTTGTGAAGATAATAAGCTTTGTGGATGTGGATGGTTTCAGTTCTCAGACCTAATTTTAAGATCTTCCCCTTGGGTTCTGGGGAAAGCCTCTTTCACCTCTCCTGGGCAAATTCTAACTCAGCTTTACTGTTGTCTCTGCCCTTCAGAAAAACACTTACTGCACCCAGCTGACCGGGAAAGGGATCCCCATTTCTACAAGACACTGAGCAATATTGATCTGATTGGTCAGAAACCAAGACATCTGTTAAGTGACATGTTCTGAGTGTGCACGTGTAAACACTGTGTGTTAGTGTGCTACCTCAGGAAATGAAAGTTCATGGTTTTGGCCCATTTTCCTGCACACAGTAGCAGTCAGCTCCTTCCTTCTGCCTTGCACTGGGCAGAGCCTAGGAAGGACTTTCAAAGAAAAGTTCAGCCTATTCACACTCCCAGATCCCACTCCATGTCTACGTGGTGGCAGGCTCCACAGGCTCTAATCTATTTGCATCTATTTATATTCAGAAGCAGGAAAAGGAAAATCTCCCCACGCATCCATATCCCAGCATCACTCCCGAGGGAAGCCCTGCATTTGGTTGTGTGAGCTCATCCCTCCAGAGCACATTCCATCTTCTCCCGCTTGCTAGGTGCATGGGGAAGCTGACCTTTGTGGTACCAGTTTGCTCCTGAGGTCCCCTGTTCTGCTAATGGGAAGCACGGGCCAGAGGTCAGAGCCGGGAAAGAGTGACGGGTGGGGGGCGGTCCCCAGACTCCTCCTCCCGGTCTTCGGTGGGCTGATCACGTCCTTTAATCAGATGTCACGGCTTCTGTCAAGTGACACAGTGCACAGAGATCTCTCCCTGTGGAGTAACAGCATTCTCCTTTTGTTTCAGCAGCCTCTGGGTGGAAAGAGCTACACATAGCCCTGAGATTCTGTGCGGTTGCTTGTGATTTCCTTGTGCTTTGTTCAGTTTTGTAAATAGTCTCCCTTTTATTAATTATACTAAAATGACCCAACAAGAGGGGGCTCTCACCTATTGGGTCCTGATCAATAGAGGGCTTTGCTGAGTTGTTGATATAGCTGCCATTTTGCTTCCAATTGGGTCAAAGCCAGGTGATGCCTAGCAAGTGTTTGATACATATTTGTTGAGTGAAGGACTGACTGACAGAGTGAATGGTGAGATTTGAACTCCGACTCTTTCTTTCCAAACTTCCAATATGAAATTGAGCATTTCCATGTACAGTATGTGTGCTTAGACTCTGAGAGCAATGTTCCCTGAATTTGCCTTACTGCCTCCTGTCCAGGTTTTCCTTCTCAGGGGAGCAATGTGCAGCAAGCAATATGGAGACTATCTGAAACACATGGAAATTATTAACAGGATGCCCTCCCTCTGAAGAGTATGGTGGTTTCTTCAACTCGGGAACAAATGAAAAGTTCAGACCACAAAATAAGGAAGTGGACATTGGCAAATTTCCTTTCTATTTTTGTGGTCTTAAAGGAATCATACTGAATGAACTCAAGTTAAACTACCAGTGTTGAATTTATAAAGTTCACGTGACATTTATTACAATTAATATTGTGTTAAGCATCATACTATTACTATAAGAGGTGAATTTGATAAAACCATACCTATGATGACTATCAGTTTTAAACTTCAGGCTGTAAAGTGATTCATGACACTTATTATAATTACAATTCCACGTGGAAGTGTTGGAAGACTGCCTCACAATTGTGAGAGGTACCCTGACTTGCACGTTGCTGGGAACACTTCAGTTGTCCCTCTGGGAAGATGCCTTCAGGAATGGGCAGAAGAGTCCCGAGATCCTTCAACATGCCCACCTTCAAGGGGATTTCTGGTTGCTCTTCAGTTTGTCCCATCGGAACATCCTTGTGGAGAGGAACTCCATGACCTTCCTCCCTGGGTTTTGGAGCAGGATTGAGCTCCAGGGCATGTAGCTGTAGTGCACTTCCTCCTGGCGCAGGGCTGTCCCTTTGATGATCTCCAGGGCGCACTCCTCCTTAGGAGCTGCATAGCCTTCGTAAACCCCAGAAGTCCCCTTCATGGCTGTCTCTGTAAGGGGCAGAGGGTGGGTGGGGTTACCAAGACTAGTCGAGCCTGTGACGGGCGACCAGCCCATACCACGCTAACCGTCTGGGACCTGTTGCTAGTGTGTGAGCCCCGCAAGGCCTGCAGAGAGCACACGGAGAGCTGGCTATAGTAACAGCCTGCGGGGCAAGGACAGAGGCCTTGGCGCTAGTAGGAGTAGGGGACTTGCCCGCCTTGGTGGGGATTTGTGGTGGCACCGAGAGGGGGTCAGTGGGGTGGCTGAACCATGCACCTCGAGTGGCTATTTTATATGTGTGTTGGGGCACAGAATGAGGTCACATGATGTCCTGCCGCTAGTGGGAGGCATCAGTGGGAAGACGCCAGAGGGCTGTGTGATAACAACCTACTGACTCGTAAAAGGAAAGATGCAACTCAGGTTTTTGGTCCACTCTTCCACTAGAAGGAAACCACTGCTGGTCCTTCTCCTTCCAAGCTTTCTTGACCTTTTCGTATTGCCTAGCTTCCTCCTCTTTCCATTTCTTGGTTGTTTCACTCTGTGCCTATCTCCTTAACTGTTATTCAATGACTCTTAAATAAATAAAACTTCTTATAATATCTACTGCATGTTTCGGGTGGACTTGCATTTGGACTTAGAGAAAACCTGTAAAAGGTACACAGTGTTCTCTATCTACCCCACTCTCCTTCCCCTGGTTGTAGCATCATATGTAACCGTTATGCAGTGACCAAGATGTGCATCAGAATTAACTAAATTACAAAACTGGTTTTCCTCTGATGTCCTATCTATGTTCTAGAATTGTCTCCAAGATTGCACTTAGAAGTAATTTCTTATTTTTCCCTCAGTCTGTGACAGTATTTGTCTTTCCTTGCTCTCATGGCCCCAACACTTTGAAGAGTACTGATCAGCTGTTTTGAGGAATGTTCCTTGGGTTGAATTTGTCCATTATTCTTTTATGGCTGGGGTGAGCTTGCACATTTTTGTCAAGACTGCCACAAAAATAATACTGTGTCTTTCTCAGAATTTATCAAAGGGTTTATAATTTCAGTATGTCTTATTACTATTGATAGTAAGAGAAATACATATGTATTTGATGAGTCTCATATGGAAAGGTAATGGCCATTGGGAGTCCATGAGGACATAAGGAGTTCAGAGAAGAATAAGGTGGAGAACGTGGAGTCGTTCAGCAAAACTGGTGGGTGGCATGGAAGGGAGGTCAGAGGGTGGCTAGAAATCCCCCGTGGTGCCGGTGCTTCATTACCTGAGCGCGCATGCGCTTTCTGTCCTGCCAGCGTGCGTCACTCCTGACCAGGGAGGACCATGCTCCTCTTCCCCACTGTGCCAGGCGCGCCCTGCCGGCATGCGCTCCTACCTCTTCAGCTTACCTGTGTCTATGAGGCCGAGGATACACAGAGAGATCGACACGTTGACTCTGGTCACTGCAAATTCTTTCCTAATGGACGAGAAGAATCCATCCAGAGCGAACTTGCTGGCAGAATAGGGAGCAATCAGAGGGTGCGGTATTTTCCCTGAACGATAGACGGAAGGGGCGGTTAACAAGGTATTCCACACTGGTTTGTAGCAGGCTTTGTAGCACCCTATGGAGTCTGCCCTCTGAGTTTCATTTTCTCACTCTTCCCTAAGTTATCCTGCCCTGTTGGATTTCTGAAGTGAAAATCATCAAGGTATCAAAGGTACAGAGGGTGGGGTGGGCTGTAAGACAGGTGTCCTTGGAGAAGGATGGGTTAAGTTTTGTAAGCGTGGTAAATAAGCGGGGCTACTGAAGAGCCATGCAGCGCCCCAGCTGCCGACACTTCCGCCTCCCGCCAGGAGAGCTGGGGACACCGGGTGAGCGGAGCTCTCCATGACTCGGAGCCCACCATCCATAGCGCAAGGGAGCATTTTACTTTTGCACAAAGGGGATTGAAAATCCCTGCTTCTGATTTTTACACAGATGTTAACCTTCACTACCTGACTGATTGCCGCTTCGGATTTGGAGGCTATGTGGACGTATGTGGAACAGGATAACCTACCCTTTATGCACTTTCTGAGAGGTGAGAATGGAAGTGGACTGAGATGTTACAATTTTCTGAGCCTTGCTGGAACAACTGCTTTCAAATCTGGGTAATCTTAGGATCGGTTTCCACTGATTGCTTCCCTCCTCCTATGGTCACATTTCCGCTTCCTGTATGCAGAGCAGTTTTGCTCTGTACCCTGGATATTATGAAGAAACATTACAGAGTCTCTGGATTTTGTCATATTCCCTCAGGGTCTTGATTTTTCTTTTGAAGTGAGCCATTAACTTGGATGAGACTCTGTGTCTCCTGCTGAGGGCACCAACTGAAATCTTAGTTATTTGCGTCTTAGCTTGGCTGCTTGGTGCCTGCACTGCCCGGGAGGGGTTCAGGGACAGCAGAGATTTGGAGTGAGATTCGGAAACGCCAGCCCTTCTGCGCCTTGCCCACCTCAGAAGAGCCACAAAGCAGGAGGAAGGTGCCTGCAGGGAAGGTGAGGACAGGCGGACAGGCTGGCGTCTCTGATCTCCAGTTTTCAGGGCTCGTTATTTTCTGGTCAGGTCTTATTTTCAGGGAAATGGGCCTGTGGCTCTTCCCCTCCAAGGTTCTTCCCCTCCGTGTTTTGGCTGCCATCATAACCCAGGCCTCCTTCCTCTGCTGCTTCAATCTAGAAAAATGTAGGTTTCTGGTCCAGATATGGCACTGGCTGGGGTACTCTTAGGCATAAAGCTATGAAGCTGGGAAACTCGCCTAATGTCTTTTCTTTCTTCCAAGGGCTAACAACTCTCTAATTTCTGTCTGGTTTCTATTATTTGCCAGTGCTTTCAATAGTTGTATTTTATATTTTGTCAAAAGAGAGCTGAATTTAATCCTTACTGATGGTTCTCCTCGCTTCTGTGTGGCCTGTGTGCCCGAGGAAACCTGACACCATCTCTGACTCTAGGGCAAGCGCGAATACTACACTTAATCTCATTCCTTTTACCCATGATTGAGACAGGAATGGCATGTGGACCATTTTGGACCAGCGAGACTTGAAAAGAATTTTGTTGGGGTGTCTCAGAAAGCTCTTTCTTCTCCAGGGACTGGTTTTGGGAGTACCGACCCTTGTTGTCCTGGTGGGCATTTTGTGCATGAATATGGAGGCTGGAATTACTGCAGTGTGTTCACCATCAGCCTGAGGAGGGGCCGAGGAGGGGCCGAACACCAGACAGGGTGGGGTCAGGGCAGTCGGGGACACTCAGTGAGAGCCAGACCAGCCGTGGAGCCCACCCTATCTGAACCTCCACCCATGCTAACACTTTTTCTTATTGTTGAAGCCCAAAATAGATGCCAATTAATTATTCATAGGAATAGCATAGTAGTTAAAAGCATGAGCTCTAGAGTTAGATGACCTGGATGTAAATCCCAAATATGGCATTTCTTAGCTATGATATGTGAACAATAATATTACCAAACTGAAATAATTCATGTAATACACTTAACACAAGCTCTGGCACATAGAAAGCGTTCCGGGAATGCTATAATTGTTAGCAGTGTGAGTATTCAAATTGGTGAGAAAAATATGAGTCATTCAAAAAGCCATTTGAGGACAAATAGCTAGTTCTTGAGAAAAGAAAAATGCCATTCTAATAAATAAATCTCAGTTACATTATAGAGTAAAATAATAAGAGTCAGACGTGGTGATGCATACCTGTAACCCCAGCACTTGAGAGGCTGAAGACTCTCTCTCTCACACACACAGACAAAGATATGAGGAAATTTATCATCTTAAAGTAAGAGATACTTTTAAAATATGAAATCAGAGATGTACACTATGAAGCAAGATATAAGTACATTTGAATATATAAAAATTAAAAAGCCAGGGTGTATTCATTGCCCTCCTACGTACACCTACTTCAGAGAGACTGTTTTCTAGCTTTAGAAGGTTAATGTGGTGATAGCTAGTGTGCACACTAGCTTAACACGTATGTGCTCTCTCAGGAAATTGAAATAAGTGATACAAGGGTTTTAATTGCTGTTGTGGATTTTGAACTAAAAGGTCATCTAAGCTTGGGAATGGGGTGTCTGTTTCTACTATGGTAAGGGATAAGTCAGCAGAGATAACTATCCT
The DNA here is from genome assembly GCF_000247695.1 of Heterocephalus glaber. Next base: position 2,265,355 of record NW_004624807.1, read on the forward strand.
GCAGAAATAGGTACGAAGATGGGGCAGACATAACCTCCAAAGTTGGAGCTCCATAGGAGCTAACATTTTTTGAGTGCTCATGTATCACTCTGAAGTGTGAAGGATAAGCCATTGCTCAGAGCTGCAAGGCTAATGAACGGGAAGACCAGAGGTCCAGTCTGGCTACGGTGCCCCATGCTTTCAAGTGCTGGGTGGCATTTCCTCTGCAAAAGCCACTGTTCTCTCTATGACTGTTTTCAGGAGCCACGTGTCAAATCCAGTCCTGCCAAGGGGGTGAGGGTTCTCTCTGGTTTGACAGTTAAGCCCAAAAGAGCTAAAAGTTATGAACAGCGGTATAATTTTCACCTTTAAGCAGACAGGTGAGGCACCCGTAGGTGGGCAGGCTAAGCACTGCTGGCTCCCTACGTGCTTTCCTGTGGCTGCTGTGATAAGTTACCACACACTTGATAGCTTAAGACAACAGAAATCTACTCTCATAGCTCTGGAGGCTGGCAGTCCAAACCCACGGCAGACCATGTTGCTTCTGAGAGCTCTCGGAAGAATCCTTCTTTGCCTCTTCCAGTTTCTCACAGTTATGGCAATCCTTGGTGTTCCTTGGCTAGGCGCACCCTTCCAACCTCTGCCTCCATCTTTGCCGTTCCTTCCTCTGTGGCCTCTCCTCTTGCGTCTGTATCTTTTACTCTTCTTAGGAGGATGCTTGCCATTGGATTTTAGCATACTCAGATATTCCAGAATGGTTTCATCTTGAGGCCTTAATTACATCCGCAAAGACCCTGTTTACCTGAGGTCATTCACAGGTTCCAGGTGGGCATCTTTGCGAGCACACTTTGGTAGCCTACTCTGTCTCCTCAGTGATGATAAGATATTGATTGTGGCATTAATATGTTTGGGGCAACAGAGATGCTGAAGCACAAGACCGTGAGAAGTCAGTCTGAATTCCTGCAGCAGTGACTTTTATGCCACTCGTGGATCCAGTGCATCCCACTGCCTTCATCAAGCCTTAAGTTAGACTCAAGGTACAAAGAAGGATCTTAAATGGGTTTTTGGGATAACAGGGGAGATAGAAAGGGAAAGAAGAAGAAAGGAGAGCCGTTAGAAATGAGCATAGCTGAAGTAATGCATAGCTAAAGACGTCCTCAAAAATTTGTGGCATTTATGCATCATTTAAAAGGTGTTTTTAAGTGGTAAAAAAATGAATTATTAGGCAAGGGTTAAGACTAGATGAAGATATTGAAAAATTATTAGTCTTTCTTATGAAGTTTATGTGTGAGGTACACTGTAATATAACTGCAACTGTCATTAACACTCATCATAGCCATATGTCATCTCTCAAATTTTGTGACAGGCATTGCTCTGTGGCTTTAAATGTAGTGCCATAAGGCTCACGTGTGGAGCCTGTCAGTCTGCAGACTCGAGCCCACTGTCTGCCCCAGCTCTGCTAGTCTGTGTTCTGGAGCCAAGAGCTATCCTGGAGGGTTTTGAGGAGGCAAGAGAGAGAGGGATGCTAGCATGAAGTGTTGTACCTGGTGTAGGACTCTCAGAAGGGACAGGGAGGAAAGTCCTCTGGAAGAGGTGCAAGTCTCACGGGCAGCTCTGATGGCAGCCACTGAATTCATGGTTAGGAAGTCTCCTTGAGGCCCAAATTGGTATGCCTTGGGAAAATGCATGTCCAAGTGTACATTGGCTCTTCAGGAGGACCTGGACTGGCCAGGGAGGCCGACCCAGAGGAGGCAGGTTGAAGGGCACTTGCTGACAGGGAGACAGGATGGCATGCATGCAGGTGGGGCAGGGATTGTCCAGGCAGTGAGAGCAAGCAGGACAAGAAGAGTAACAGCCAAGTTCGGGATGCTTCTCCTTTACAAAACCATTTATCTAAAACCCTTAGCGCTGGATGTGTTATAAAATTCAAAACGGATTTTTGGATTTTAGAAGGTGGTGTGGGGTATATGCCATATATTAGGATAGATCCCAGGAGGGCCCAGGGAGGCTTCCTGTGGGTAAACATATTATTATTTCTGCATTTGAACATTTGAGAGTTTGCACTAAGGTAAAGAAAGACCTTACTTTGGCTCAGCTTAAATTAATTATGTAGAATTAACTATGAAAAGAAAATCCTTAGTTTCCAGAGCTTTATTTTTTTCTGTTCCTTTTTCCCATAGTTTTGGCTTTTATAACTGCAGATGAGGATTGTGAGCCAGCCAGACTCACCCAAGGGAAGCTGGAATGTGTCAAAAAGCAGGAAAAAGAGAAAAATCACCCAGGTTCTTACCATTCCAAGCAACCTTGGTGCATTTAATTAAAGCCTGTTTTCTATTCATAGGTACTATCCTCACACATTTTTCTGTATAATACTAATTAGTTTATGCGAGGAAACCACTGCATTCTGCTCTCTATAAAATATATTTAAAAGCCTCAGAAAGCTGAAGAGCACAAACTCCTCTCAAAATTCAGGGTTTTTTTCAGAGTTTGATCCCTGGTACCAAACAAACTGGGCTAGGGATTTAGCTCAGTCATGCCTCGCCTGCCTCACAAGTGCAAGGTCCAGAGTTCAATCCCTGGTACAAAAAAAAAAAATTGGGGTTTTAAAAAGAAAGACTCTTTAAGTGAAAAGGCCTAGTCATCGTGGAGTAAACAGTGTGCATCAGGATGTTAAAAACCAGACTTCTGCTCCAGGTTCAGCCAAGGAAAGGCCTCCATGGACTGGAGAAAGGTTCCAGCCCACCTGTGGACTTCCATGGGATGTAGGAACACAAACAAACAAAAACCAGGATAGGTTTGCCACACTTAGACCCCTCGACTAGCCCAAGGGAGTGAGGTTGAAGCTGAGCAGGCCAGATAGGATGACAGTTAGGGAGGAGAAATCAGCAGGGCCCCACTGATCTTCTGACAAGGGTTGGGGACTTTCCCTCAAATCAGTCCCTGAGAGAGGAAATTTAAAAGGGCCCTTCGAGCTGGTGCGGTGGCACACGGCAGTTAAACCAGCCCCTGGGAGGCTGAGGCAGGTGTGTCCTAAGTTTGAGCCTGGTCTAGGCAACTCCGTGACTTAGGGAGACCCCACCTCAATGTCAACACAGAAAAAGGACTGAGGATGTAACTCATCGCAAAGGCCCTGGGCTCAATCCCCAGTACTGCTAACAACAACAAGAACAACAAACAACAAGAAGCTTAGGAGCCCAAGGGACTTGTCGGAAGACTGAGAGCTGACGCCTCACAGCGAGTGCAGACTGTTGTGCGGTGTGTGAAGGAGCTCCCACTGAGTGAGGGGGAGGCCGGGCCCAGCCTCGCTCACCACCCTGTTGGTCTTCAGGGGTTGTCCCTTCCCTCCAGGGGCTGTTTCTTGTCCTGTCCCAAAGGACAGCTCAAGGGGTGAGTGTGCTCCCCTTTATTCGCACTGTATTTTCAGGGCCCGAGGGAAATTCCCTGAGTGACTCCAGCCGAATCACAGGAAAAGCTACTACAGTCCAGCAGGGGCCTCAAAGGACTTCTGAAAGCATCATGTGCAGGGAGTAGGTCCGATCCTGCAGCAGTGAGGAGAAAGCACGCGCTCTGCTCGCCTCTCAGCCGCGGGGTCCCCGGGCTCCTCCAGCAGGCTGTAAGCCAAGCACAGCCTTTTTTACCTCTAATCTCCTACCTCTCCTTACCTGCTTTCCTTTGACCCAAGACAGGCCTCGAGGAGCCCGGTGAACGAGGAGGAGATGCGGAAGGGAGGACAGGCTGAACACACACACGTGTCGTACTCTGGGTTTCCTTCCAACAGCGTATTCCAGCTTGACACAAAGAACTGTGATTTTTTAAAAATTAAATCACACGTGACTAGACGCTTTAACTATCGAAGTGAGACTCTTGTTGAGACTGGAAATCAGCCAGGGATGGTGATGATTATCCTAGAGTGACCAGAAAAGCGTTTCTGTCTGCCCTAGAGCCAGTTCAGGAAGGAGGGGCTTCTCGTGGCATGGGCAGTGGGCACAAAACACGGGAGGTCCAGTTGTCCCGCTACCAGTGGAGAAAACTGTGGCAGAACAGGAGCTTCATTAGACAAAATGAATGAATGAGAGTCCTGTTCAGATACACAGGAAGTGATCGTAAAAGTGAGGGGATTCAAAGCCTAAGTGGATTTGCCCAAGGTCAAGTTTTGGTTTAGGTGTGGTAAATGGAGCCACCTCAGCAGAACAGACATATGGCCCCTGGATTTTTCTTCTGGGAAGTTTTAGACCACAAAGAAACAGGCTATGGTAGCTGTATTTTCTGAAGCAAAATATGAGACAAGCAGTCTGACACGTATGAGTGCAGACATGGTGATAAATAGGACAGAATGTTTGCAATTAGCTCTGTCCCAGAAACGCTGGGTCTTAGCCACTGGAGAAACAGCAAGAGCCGCAGAGCTGCCAGACTGTGCACTGGGCTCGTTACTGTGCAGCAGGGGTCAGAGGGAGGCCTTGGAGCTTTTGTTCATCCCCTCTCACCCTCCTTGCTGAGATTTTGAAGTGATTTCCATTTCAAAGGCAGATTTTCCACGGCTTTAAATGAAGCTCAGAAGAAAGTGCACAGGACTGAAAGGCTCCCTTCAGACTTTTGGAGCGACCCAGGCAAGTAAGCCACATCTTTACTGATTGAGCCTCAATCTGAAGGCCAGCGTGCTTCACGGCTTCAGTGCCAGAAGCGCCTCGAGGTCAGCCAGTGGGAGAAAAGCACCCGCTTCCCTCCATAGCTCTTCCTAAAAATCTTTACCCGTGGCTTCAATTCTATAATTTTGGGGTTGAATTGGCTTCTAAAGATAAATTTGTCCTCTCCAGGCCCTGAAGGACCTGAGGTGTCATCAGAAGGATTGAGACAGCTCATGCTCCAATAATGATTGAAACCATGGGAAGGGATGGGAGTGACCGGAAGTCTGTGGAGTGAGCAGAGAAGAAGGTTTTGGCTGGAAGAATCCTATGGAAATCACCTAGCAAGGCTGGATTGGATGATGAGGAGCCTAAAAGACTGAGCAAGAGCATTTAGCATTGCTGGAGGGAACCCAGCAGAACGTTTTGGCTAATAATGCAGAAGGAGAATATGGTGTTGAAACAATTCGAACTGCTTTGGAGATAAGTCAGATAAGACTTGTTTCCAAATTTCCCAAAGTGATTTTTGTGCAAGTCCGGAGGCTGTGTAACAGGATGTGAAATTGGGTCCTCCTGTTGTCTTGGAGTATCAGCACGTCTTCTACGGTACGAATAAAATGATAGACTTGAAGAAATTCTGCAGCTGAAGGCTGGGCCCAAACCAGTTCTCCCAGCATTATGAACTGGCAGTGTCCTGTCATTTGCCTAGCAAGGCTCGGGGAAGACAGCTGCATCTCCGTCACTGTCAGCCACAGGAGAGGGGCTTCGAGGACGTCATTGGGAGGATGTTACGCCTGTGCCCTAGAGTTCCAGGGCTTGTATCTCACTTATGGCTGAAAACCTCAAAGCCAGAAGCAGGGTGGAGCTGCCTGTCCCACCTGAGAACAAGGATGAGTGCATTGTGGGAGCAGTCATGTCCACAATGGCAAGGTGCCTAGAGACCACGTGTGGGTCCTGTGGAAGGAGTAGGTGTGGGGCATCTGCCCAGGGATGTGGGGTGCACTGGGCCAGGAGGGCTGGCCTGGAAGAAAGCCGAGCTGAGAGGACTGAGCTAGGGTAGGCATTGCTCACATGTAGGAACTTTGGGAGCAGGTGTGATGGTGGGACTTTCTGCAGGGATCTCCGAAGAACCCATGAAAAGCCCTACCAAGTCCACTCTTACACCCCTCCAAGTCACTAGATTCATAGGACAGGGACTTTTGTTCTTTGTAAGTAATCCCAACTTGCAGAAAAGTTGAAAGATGACTACAGACAAACTATTTTCCCCTGAACCATTTGAGGGTAATTGCTGTAACCAAGGCCACTGCTGACCTCTTGTTCTGTTACCATGGAGTACTTTCGTGTCAATTTCTCAACATAGGGACACTGTCCTCCACACCACATTACAACCGTCAACATGAGGGAAGCAGCTCATTGGCTTCTCAGGGCTGTGGTACTAAGGTATGGCAAATGGGCTGATGTAAGACAACAGAAATGTGTTCTCTCATAGTTGAGTTACTAAGTGTGAAGTCCAGGAGCTGCGGTGGTCACCTTCCCTCCAGAGGCTGGCTCCAGGGGAAAGTCCTTCCTTGCTGTCAGCACTCCTCATGGCTACATGCCTCTAATCTCTGTCTTCGTCTTCACATGACCTCCTCTCCTCTCCCTCTATTTCTTATAAGGACCCTTGTCATTAGATTTAGAGCTCATGTAGGCAATCCGTACTGAGCTCAAGATACTTAACTTCATGTCACCTGTAGAGACTCTCTCTCTAAACAAGGACATATCTATGGGATCATTGAGTTAGGGTGTCGGATCTTTTTTGGCGGCACAGCATCCAATCTACTATGGTAATATTGACGTACTTCTGTCATCTAATCCGTAGACCCCTTCCAAGTTTTGATACTAGTCTCAAAAATATCCTTTTTATAGCTAAAGGATTCAACCAGGGATCAGGTATTGCATTTAGTTGTCATGACTCTTCAATTTTCAATCTGAAATACTTCCCTAGCCTTCCTTTCTCTTCGATGACCTTGGCACTGTTGAAGAGAACAGCCAGTTATTTTGTACAAGATGATCTGGTGGGGCTGACTCATACTGGGTCACGAGAGCTGACTGCTAAACGTTCACACATTTTGCAAGCCAGCTGACCTCATTTGGCTCTGCCTGTCATGGGAGTATTTACACTAAGGACATGCTACAAGTCTGGTTTAAGAAATTTCCCTTCTGGAGGTGGGTTGTTAAGTATTTATCAGCACATCGCTGATGAATGTCCTTCAGTTTGGATTTGGCTAATGTTGCCTCATGGTTTGATTTGGGCCACACAGCTTGAGCAGGGACACAGCGGTAACCCTGTGTCACCTCACATTGCAACAGGCGATACGTGATTTCAATGTACCCCATTGCTGATGATTTAATTAAACCGGATCATCTGGCTCAGGTGATATCTGTACATTTCCCCACTGTAAAGTTTCTTTTCCTCTCTTTGTGATTGTTTTGTAGGGTGGCACTTTTTACCCACTATTTTAACCATTTTTATGTATACAGATCAATGACCCTAAGTACATTCATATCATTGTGCAACTGTTTTCACCATCATCTCTACGACACTTGTCATGTTGCAAAACTGAACTTTATACCCATGAAAGAATAACTCATTCTCTCCCTCCCCCAGTTCCTGAGCCACCATCCTACTTTCTTTGAATTTGACTACTCCAAGTCCCTGATCTGGATGCAGTCGTAGTTTTTGTCTTTTTGAGACTGCTTATTTGACTTTGCATGATGTCTCCGAGATTTATCCATGTTGTAGCATGTGACAGATTTCCTTCTTTTTTAAGATGGAATACTTCATTGTACGTATCTATGCATGACATTTCACTTATCCATTCATCTTTCGATGGGTGCTTGGGTTGCTTTTATGTTTTAACTGTTGTGAATGATGCTGCTATGAACACAGGTGAATAAATAGCTCTTTGAGACTCTGCTTTGAGATTATGTACAGAAATGAATTTCTGGATTATATGCTAAATCTTTTTGTATTTGTTTTTGAAACAGGATCTTGCTATACAGTGTAAGTTGGCCTTGAATTCACAATGTAGCCCCGGGGAACCTCAAATGAGTAGTGATCTTCTTACCTCAGTGTCTTGGGCGCTGGGATCACAGGATCACAGGGTCACAGGATCACAGGGTCACAGGATCACAGAATCACAGGGTCACAGGATCACAGGATCACAGGATCACGGGTGTGCATCACCACAATGGGCTAATTCTATTTTTACTTTTATGAGAGGTTCTGTACAGTTTTCCACAGTAGCTGTACCATTTCACATTCCCATAACAGTACCCAGGGCTCTAGTTTCCTTACATCTTCACCCACACTTGGCTTCTTTTTTCCTCTTCCTCTCCCTCTGCTGTCCTTCTCTTCTTTTCTCCTTTTCTTTTTGGATAACAACCATTCTACATAGATGCGAATAGATATCTCATTGTAGTTTGCATTTGTATTTCCTTAATGACTAGGTCTGTTGAGCATCTTTTTACACGTTTATTAGACTTTGTGTGTGGTCTTTGGGGAAATGTCTACTCAAGTCCTTTGTCCATTTTTGAATTAGGTTGTTTGCTTTTTTGTTGTTGCATAGGGTGGTACTTTGAGACTATGAAAATGCTCTCTTTAATTTTACTCACTGGTTTTAGCAACCATCAATGTGTCCTGGCTGACTTGCTATTATGATAATTGCTAATTGGTGATTTTCCAATATCATTATGTTTTCTGTATTTATCATTTGACTTTCCATTGTGTGGGAAAGACTTCTCTTCCTGTTTATTTATTCATTCTTTATATCATGAACTTGCTTTCTTATTGCATGTAATGGATTATAATCTGTTATTGTCTTTGTTCTTTTAATTCTCCAGTAGTCCCAGACTAGGCTAGTGGGATCCTTTAAGGTTAGTGTCTATGTCCTGGTGACATGTGCCTATAATTATTACTATTGTTATTATTATTATTATTATTGTCTTATTACCCAGGGTCAAACCCAGGGCCTCATGGTTGCCATGCAGGTGCTGCACGGCTGAGTTATATCTACAGCCGTGTTGTTTGAGCAATTCTTTCCTGACCAAACAAGATTTTCAGGCTCATTTTATACAGTTCCTTCCATTGCCCTGGAATCATTTTTTCAAGGAGTGTTGGTTTCTTTTAGTGGAAAATGATATTTAGAAAACAAGATCTGGGAGTTGAGCACGTCCCAGGCCCTCTCAGTGGACCAAGGGAGGGAAATATGTGCATGGATGCACAGACACAAATGTCCATTTCTGGAGCCTCCCATGTTCACTAGGTGTGAATTCACACGCACACCTCTGACTGCAGCACACCGCCCCGGGGTTCTTGCTCACTTCCTCCCTGTCACACTTGTGACACCAGTAGCAGAAGCCGGCTTCCGTGGTGCGCAGTGCGCATGGCTTCCTTGGTTAATGGCCCTGTGTCTGGTCATTCTTCATTTGCCTGCGCATGTGGCCGGGCTGACAGTGCTCCCCTCATGCCATGTGTACCTGCCCCTGCGTGGTCTCCTCTCTGACCTCTCGGCTTCCTCAGGCTCTGAATTCATCCCAGGCCACCACTGCTGCCCCTCGTGCAGAGGCCTCCTCCTCTCACTCTGTCTCCAGTATTGCAAGGCCAGCTGCCGCTGCCACTCGAGGACACACACCTGCCCTGTCCTGCTCTTGTGCCACTGTCCCTCCTCCATGAAGGCGTCACTCTCTGATTGGCCTCTAGCTTCAATTATTTAGGGTCTAGGTTGCTAAATGTTCTGCAGTGCGTCACACAGTTCCACACAGTGAAGAATTGTCCTACCCCCAAGGCCTGTTGTGTCCCCATTGAGAAGCCCTGGCACAGAAGCCTGGGGAGGGACAGAAAGAGAGCACCGAGGGAAATGTGACTGTGCTCACCATCATGGTCTAAGGAGAGACACAAAGTCAGAAATCTAAGTACTAGCAAGCCATTGAACCCCCTGCTTATTCGAGAGGAATGTGCTGATTATCTACCCAGTTTGCTAGTGCTGGGGAACCAGCAATGAATGTGCAGCGCCCCCTCTGAGGAATGCACTGCTTAGTGACTAGGGATGAAATGCTGTACAGCATCAACTGCAGGCTGACCGCTGAAAGACACCTTGCTGTTTTGTGTACCAAGAAACAGAAAGCCAGCCAGTAGATTGATAACGCGAGTCTCATCCTTTGGGATTTTTATCTTATGCTTGTTGGAAAGTTCCTTTAGACTTATATAGACATATTTTTCAAAGTCACGCATTATCTGTATTTGTCACAACACTTTTCAAGCCACATTCCCTCTGTGCAGTGTCATCTGATAATGTATCTTTGTGTTTTTTTAAAGAGTGTTTTCCAAGTCAGTGACGCCTATTTTGCAACTTTTGATGGGGCACTTTCTTGATCTTCTGATAAGCTCTTATCAGTATCAAATAAGATTAAGATAGCACTAACATGCATTTATCACTTTAGTTGCTGTAACTGATACTTTGGTTTTTTGTTTTACATCTATCTCAAGGGATGTGGGAATTTCTTTTGCCTTTAGTTTACTGCTGGGTGTAAAATTGGCAATCTATTTTCATATTCTTGGTACCAAAAGACAACAGAGGTTCATCTGCTTGTGGGTATTTTCCTTTTTTTGTTTGCTTAAGGTCCTTGGTTTAGAATGAGATTTGAGTCATTCTGATATAAACAATGTTTGCTTCATTCATATCAGATTTCACAAGGCTGCTCTGAGTCAGTACATTTCTCTGTGTGCTGTCACTATTCGCAATATGTAGAAAAGGATGTGCAAGGGATCCAGACATATCTGCCCCATTTCTGATCTAACACTGTCTTTTCTGTGGTCCCGAGTGGCGCGGAACACGCTGAATCAGCCCGAATCAGCCCGCTGCAGACAGGCAGGTCTGCGGACACCCTACAGAGGTCCCGAGTCGTGCGGAACATGCAGAATCAGCCAGCGCCCCGGCAAA
>NW_004624807.1:2284862-2403555 GCF_000247695.1 Heterocephalus glaber
CCCACCCCCACCCCCCGCTGCGGAGCTGGCCTTTGCTTCAGGAAGGAGTGGATGCCCAAGGGGAAAGCCAGACGAGATTAACATCTGAATATTCTTGTCTTTGTGCAAAACAACATTATGGACATTCCAAATCCTGTTAGTTGATGTGTGTACTTGAGAAACCTGGTTCCCCGCACCCCCTTGTCACGCTGAATTCTCAAAATAGATTTAGACCACACAGGCAGCCCTCGACTGACAAATAGATTAAGGTCCAACAAGTGACTTCATTTCTTGGTTTGAGTTTTTCCACTAAAGCATTGTCTTAGGAGATATTTGCCCCTGGCTAGTCCACTCAGTATGCCCCAAATACTGTATGTTTACATTTTAAAACTAAAATGAAACAATGCTGCAAATGTGTAAACCAGAAAAGGAATGCATTAAGGGGAAAAATTAATTATATATGTGGATGTGTTGAAAGTTGGTCTTGCGAGGCAGGCGGCGGAACCACTGAGCTACATCCCTGGCCCTTGAAAGTGTAACGGAGACACTTGGGCGCTTCTGAAGAGAGGGCTGAACATTTAGAGGTTACTGACAAGGTTCTTTGTTCCTCTCAGTGCATTTTCACTTTGAAGAGTTAAGAAACCCAGTGTTTGAGTATGTCTCGTTTCACTCCGAAATATTCCTTTCATTGTCCTTGACACGGAAGAACTACTGTACCTACATTTACTACATTTGTCCTGTGTGTTCAGCGCTGTGATTTACTGTTATCGGTGGCATTGGGGTCCCCCATGGAACAAAAGGAGAAGCAGAAAGTAGGATTTGTAAAGGTGACAATCAAGGGTAGTAAAGACAGAGGAAATACTTAAGTGGCTCTGGTGAGTCCTGCAAAAGACTTCATGTAAAGTGGGGGTTAAATAGGTTTTGAGAGGAGCAAAGACGGATGGCAGGGTCTGTGGCGGCTCTTCCGGGGGCGTAAAGGAGTGGGGAGGCCGAGTGGCTCGCTCATCTGGGGCCCTGTGTGAAACTGGCAGGATGCACCACCGTTACGGGGCCCACGCGGCCAAGGGGTTCGAAAGTGGGGATCAGCCCCGTCTTCTAGAATTAACCTGAAGAACCATGTGACTAGCGGGAGATAGACTTTTCCAGATGTTTTCAAATGTTCTCTGCGCAATCAATCCCGTGAGAGTCCAGTTCTGCTATTAGTTTTTCTGTTTCGGAATACCAGTTGGGCATTGTCCCCATTTTTTCTCCTGCTCTGTCACCCCATGAACCTATTTCCTGATGCAGGAGGTTTTGTTTTTGTGATGGACCTTGAACATAAGAAGGACCGCTGTGTGCGTGTGCGCATGTGTGTGTACACATACGCGTGTGTATATGCATATTTGTGTGTGTGGTTCATGTGGGGTAGCTTGGAGAGCATAGTTTTTTTTTAATGTTTCTTGGTGATGTGGAACAGATTAGTTGTTAGGCATCGATCCCTTTTATAGACGCAGAAAGCCTGATTTTTAGTTGGAGACGGGTCCAGTTTGAGTAGAAAGCACAATTGTAGCCAGCAGTGGCAGAAGAGTACAGCCCTCAGGCACCCTTCTTTCTGTATTTTCTCTAGCTGGAAATGCAGGTGAAGCTAATACCAGCATTTCTGGTGGTGGTGGTTCTGAGACAGAAGGGTTTTTGTTTTGTTCTGTTTTTTTTGGTTCCGGGGATCAAACTCGGGACTTTGCACTTGCGAGGCAGGCAGTGGAACCACTGAGCTACATCCCCGGCCCAGAAGGGTTTTTGGACAGTGTCATATGGCAGAACTACCATTATCAGTCCTGGCCTGCCTATCCTACGCTGTTTCACAGTAGAAAAAGAAATTTGGATGTTAGAATATTGTGAATTGGGGTCTCTGTTATCGTAGTATCTAAGCTTATGTCTAAATTAGCATGTGGTAGAGGGAGGGGAAACTGCTTAGGTGTTACATGTAGGGACTTGCCAAGAAGTGGTTGCATTGTGGATGGATGTGTCCTCCCAGAAGGCTACCAGAAGGAAGCATTGATACTGCCTCTGTTAAATGCTAAAGAAGTAGCCAAGTCTTCAAAGTATAAGATTTTCATGTTATGGAATACCTGGAAAGGCATTTGGAATAAAGTAATTGCTTTTCACTGTAATTCAGTAAACAATGTCTTCCCTAGAAGAAATGATTAAAACTCTGTACCAATTCTCTTATGCTGACCTTGGACTAATTTGATGTTTGGTATCCTGTGCTTGTGCACTTCAGATTTTAAGTAGGAAGGATTAATGAACATGTTTACTGACTTTGAGAGAATGTATCACGGAGCAAAGAATTAATTGGGGAGAGGAAGCAGTGTGTTGTACTTTGCAAGATCACGGACAGGCTTCAAAGCAAAAAGTCTGAACTCGGCTATCCTAACAGTTGATCTGAGGAATAGTAGTCCAACTAAATTTCTACCTCTCAGCGCCTGTGGAAACTACCAAGCATCATTTGTAGGTGTAGAAGATATATGGAAACAGAGGTTATCAGAGTTTCATCATGCCTCTGAGCTTCTATAGTAATTCTTATTTCTTCTGAGCACATTATAAAAGTTAAGTTCTCCAGCCAAAGGTGAAACACATGCTTTCTTAGAATGAACGTATCATCTAATAAACTGAAATCATTAAAGCCACCTCCACTGTGACTGATGTGAGGCTCCTGGCCAATGCCCTGTGATGGACGGGGGTGTGCCCAGCACCCTCCCACTCAGTATGCATCTGGAAGCTCTCCTTTCCTTCCAGCCCGGAGCGGCACAGGGATGCATATCAATCGCTGGGTTTGTCGGCCGGCACAGCTACACTGCCCCTTTGCCCGGTTACTGTGCAGGCCTCGCTTGGGCCAGAGAGGGGGGCTCTGTACACATAGATGTCACTAGTAGTTTCAGTGAGAACTGGTGTTTGTGAAGTGCTTGGCAATTTCCAGAGTCTTCTGGGCCATTAGTCTTGACATTGCCAGGTGCTACCTTTAGATGGCTGATGTTGGTCCTGGGGTTTGGACCTTCCCGACACAACCTTCTAATAGACTAATCCACAGGCATGTGTGGAACTTCTATTCTGGATCCATTATGAATGGGCCCAGGAATTCCCCAAGCCAGAAGCTCTCTGACCTTTTACTGGGGATAACTTCTGATGGCTGCCACTGTCTCAAACTGGGGCTCCCTGTTTCCGTTCTTCTGTACGTGTTTCTTCCCTCCCTGCTCCTGCCTGCTCAGTTGTTTAAATGGGGTTTATGTGACCAGTTAAGACTTTGGAGAAAATCCCCAGGATAGGCAGGTCTGTTAGCATCTTTGTTATTGTTGTTGCTATTATTCATTTTGCCCCGGATAGACACTAACGGTATGTTGCTAATGTATTTCAACTCTTACTTCTGCGTTTGCCTCAGTTGCCTTCACCAGCCTATGGCTCTTGGTCATGGAGGAGGCAGAGTCTTTTATCCATTGTGACCAGGTCTGTCCAAGGGAGATACCAGGATAGGCTGAACTTCAGCAGGCCCTAGATATCCCTTGAGCTTCCATCTGTAGATCGCAAACCACCAGACTTCCCATGGGCACTGTGAACTACTGCTTTTTCTGTTACTGACAGGGATTTTTTTTTAGCTCATCTACTATGACTAATACTTTTTATGGCCCAGTAGTTCTTAACAGTGTATTTTACTCAGCATGCCTGGCCCTCACTGAATTTACATGCCCGAGTCCCTTCATATGTCTGTCCATCCATGCATATCTGTTAACCAGCTTTTCCCTAATAGAACTGTGAGCATGTCAACTTCAAGTTCATGTTGTCACTTCTCTGCATAGATACTGGTAAAAATTCATGTTCTTTACAGAGCCCTTGCACACTCTCTTGCATGTTTTTGCTCCTCCCTTCCACACTAGTCCCTGTCCCACTCACCGGCCACCGAGGAGACGACACCAATGCTCCCATTGCTCTGCTTCAGCATGGGCAAGGCAGCTGCACTCAGGACCACAAAGCTGTGGAAGTTGACCTCCATGCTTCGACGCACCATGTCAGTGTCACGATTGAAAAAAGTCATAGGAGAGTAGAAGACGTGGTTGAGAATGAGCATGTCTAGTCCCCCTGCAGGAGATGGCTATGTTGAGAGAAGCCATTTGGGGTTTGATATCTTCCCCTCTCCCTCCCAAAAGCTCTGTGGTGACCCTTAGGGCGAATTTCAGAGAAGGAAAGAGGAGAAGCAGCCTCACCCATGAGCTTTCCTGCTTCGGCAACAAATTGTTCCGCGAAGTTCATGTCTTCCATGGTGCCAGCAATGTAGTGTGCGGAGGCCGCGCCGAGTTCCGAGCAGCGGGACACCACCTGCAGAGTCACGGCAACGGTGTCAGTCTCGCTGTGGGCTTTTGGGTGCAGTCTTTGAAGCAATGAGGGCTTAAATGAGAGGTTGCTGATGGTCCCATTTAGATGAGAAATAGTGTGTGTGTGTGTGTGTGTGTGTGTGTGTGTGTTCACTGAGCGCTCATAATCGTCGTCCTTTGAAACATTTTCTGAAATATGGTAGAGCTTAAGTGGATAAATCATTACTGTGCCAGGCCATGACTTCTGCTCACAGTGTTTGTGAATGAATGTTTCTGAGTATACTGCGGTATGGGCACTGGTTTCCATGTGGGTAGCTCTAGGTCTGTGCACATTAGTACCAGCTAGCCTGGTGCATCCATGAGAGGAGGTTTGCCTCAGAGTCCGCACAGGCGTGAGGCTGTGTGTTCATCAGCAGGTCCTGGAGTTTCAGTACCAGAATACATGGCCAAATACTCATGATTCAAATGAACATGAATGGCGATGAATGTGACCATATACAACTCGAGGATTTCGTGGCTGTATATGTGTATGTGCCTGTGTGTGCATAGGGACGATGCTTAAATGCATATTTTTATATTTCTGTGGGTGTTTTTGTTTTTGTAGTACCAGAGATCCAACTCGGGACCTTCCACTTGCAAGGCAGGGGGTGGCACCACTGAGCTAAATCCCCGGCCCCTCCTGTGGATGTTTTGGGTGTTTGAACCTATATATGAGAATGCAAGATTTAAAGAGAAAGAGACAGAGTGGGAGAGAGAACAGCTGCACTGGCTCTTGCGTCTGCATGTCAGTAGGGATAAGAACACAGTCGGCAATGCAGGGACGTGGACCTAGGCAAAGAGCACTCACCTTCTGCAGGGCTTCTTTTGACCTCGATGTCACCACCACATGGGCTCCCATCTTCGCCAGGTGATACGCCATTTCCCTTCCAATCCCCTTGCTGGCCCCTGTGACAATCACTTTCTTTCCTCGGAGCATCTCTGCAGAACCCCAAAAAGAAGTGAGGACCACTATTCATTCCTTCTCCCTCCCATGATATGAGGGTTCTCATTTCATGGCCCAGTTTTAAAGGTTATGAGGCCAGGTCAGTGTGTCGCTGAAGGAACAGCTCCAGTCATTTTTAAACAAGCTATAGAGGGAGGTTTAGCCTGTTCGCTCAAAACTGAGGTTGGCTGTTGTCATTTCCAGAATCCTCCACGTGCAGGGACATAAGGACAGGGCCAGAAAGGACATGATACAGCTAAAATGCTGCATCCCAGACATTTCTGGACTCATCTAATTTTGATTAGTTGAAAGAAAATTTAGAAAGTAATCAAAACACATATGTTGCTAGAGATTCCAGGGGTTTTCCCTCCCTTCTACTTAGTCATCAACTCCGGATCCTGTTTTGTCTCCTGATTATCAATCTTTCTATTGAGCCCCATTTTCTGGCTGCCTTGTGAATTTGGGAAAATACCTTCATTTCTGTAGAAGATCTGAATCACTTTTCCTTAAGGTGCCAAGTAAAGGGTGGCCTATTTGGCAAGCTTTGGGTTGCACGAGCAGCCCTCCTAGTCCCTCCTGCCCATCCTGTGGTTGGAGAACACAGGGATGTTGGCCCACTTTCAAGTTCTGTCTTTTTCAGCAGCATTTGGGATTAGGAACACATCTTGGTCCTTAAGAAGACTCTAGCGCCCTGTGTTTTCTAACCTATTTTACCAAAATGAGACACACTGGTACTTACCTGGTCTGAACTCCTCATGTGCAGAATAGTAGTAGTAGGCCAAGAGGACCATCAGAATGGGGAGGAGGTATTTTTTCAGAAAAGCCATCAGAAAGGGACCTGGCCCGAGGAGCCCTGTAGGACACACAGAGAGAAACTGTAGAGCTTTCTGCAACCTCCTGGATGGGCAGCAGCCTCTGAATTGTGACATCAGGGACGGGGAGGCTGGAGTAGTCTCAGGCAGTGCTAGCCAATTTCCCTGTCAGAGCAGCGATTGGCTTTGGGTGGGATCCCATTTGTCCCTGGCAGCCTGCATGGTGGATTTCATAATGGACAGTGTTTACTCCATCTCATTGAGCAAGAGGAGACTTCCAGATGGCCAAGCTCACGACTGTACAAGACTGGATTCCTGCGCATCCCGACCCAGAGACCATCTTCCTCTCAACACCATCTATGCCAGGGATCAATGGCCTTTTGAGGGTGGTTTCTCCCAGACAGGGAGGGGGGAGAGGGAGAGGGAGAGGGAGGGAGAGGGAGAGAGGGAGAGGGAGAGGGGAGAGAGGGAGAGGGAGAGAGAGCACGCGAGAGCACGCACGCTTCTGGGGAAATATTAGTAATAGCAACAGGAGCCAAACTCAAGCCCAATCTCACTCTCAGCCCCACCCCCAGTTGGAAGCAATGAAAAATAACAGCACAAGGCAGCAAAATAAGCTTGAGAAAAAATGCGCACATCTTGGAGGAAGAAATAAATGAAAGCAAACAAACCCTATAAGCCCCACACTCAAGCTCAATGAAACAGTATTACAACATCAAAGAGAAATTGCAATCCAGGCAGAACCCAGATGGCGGGAAACCCAAGGCCAATTCAAGACTCACAGGCAAGCGCAATGGAACATACACTTATTACTTTAACAGAGAGAGTAAAGAAGACATAATGTGCGCCAAAACAAAAAGACAGTGAGCTGTTAAACTGCATCATGTACGTGCTACGGCAGGATGAGAAACATGGAGAGGGTGTGAGGAAGAGAACCCTGGTGCAGGAAGAAGAATACCCAGCACTCTTGAAGCTGGACTAGCACACAGCGAGCACATCCCAGCTGAAAACAGCCCAAGCCAGGAGGACGCCCATAGCAATTTAGAATTTATCATGAGAGAAAGACAGGAGTAACTAACCAGGCGTATCTGTAGCAAGACTGCATTAAGGAATAATTCTGAGAGGAAGAAATTAGGATGTGTCATTGTTAAGCTTTTCAACTTAAAACCAACCAAGCAAATCGTGGATACTACCCATCACAAAGCAAATACTGAGTTCTCAAGTTATCAGTAGAACAGAGGCAAAATTATACATGTGGAAATAAGACTGAGCATCAGTCATTTGGAGATGAGACAGGGGTTGGGATGGGGAGGGCTGGAATTTACACAAAGTTAAGATAAATTGAATTATGACCCTAAATACAGTTTCTGGAAACAGTGAATTTTTACTTCAGAGTAAGAGAACATAATTTAAGACCCAGAGGAGATGAAACAATTTGTCAACAAAGGTCCACAGCTGCAAAGTTAAGTTCCAGAAAACAATGACGATTGGAAAAGAGTGGAGAGCTAGATAGAGCTCAAGGTTCACGGAGGACAAAAATAGAATAAAGGTAAAACTCATGTGAAAATTAGATCACTCACTGTTAGCACTGCAAGATACATTTGCATACTTTTTAATAAGGGATTTTATGCAAATAAGACACTTGGCACACCAGACTCCATGTTCACCCCCTGAGGAAGAAAGTGCAAGGATTATTCTCTAGACCCTATGCTATTAAGAGTAAAATTATAGGAAACACTGAAGAGTTGCTTCTGAGTATGACATTGCTGGAAGGCTAGAAAGATGGGCAGAAGAGAGAGGTTCATTCTCTGACCCTCCCAAAAAGAATTGTAGAAGCCACTACAGAAAACATAACCTTAAAGAAAGCAAACATAATAATAAGTAAGATAAAGTGCAGGGTAAGAGAAAACAAAACGAAATGATTGCTGAATGTTGGCTCAATTAAATAGAGTCCAACATTGTGTGACTTCACAGGAGACCTTTAAACTCAGCAACACAAACAGATTAACAATTAGTTGCCCTAGTAGCTATCATGCAATGAAAATAGGAAAAGCATTCAATAAACTTATTTTCATGGAATTAGATGAAAATTGTTATATAAAATACATCGATGAGATACAAATACGTACACTGTAATCGTAGTGATAAATTAAGTCTTAGTGGTTCTCAAACATTTTGGTCTCAGTATCTCTTTATACCCTTAAAAATTATCATGGACCTCAAAGAATCTGCGTATATCTCTTCCCTACAGTTACTGGTATTGATACATTAGAAATCAAGACCGAGGATTTTTTTAAAACTCAAGAAAACCGTCCATTAGCAGTCAGGGCAATGACATTATCACATGTCCCGTGGCCTCTAGAAAAGTCAAATACTATCTTAGTGTGATTTTGAAAATAGTTCTGACCTTTCAGATTCCTAAGAGGATCTAGGGGACCCTTGAGGACCACATTTTTGACTGTTACCTAATAAACACCAAATCCACCACATGTCTGTATTTACATGGCTGCTTCTCTCATTAGTTTGTCAGCTCCAGGAGGACATGGCTTATGTCTTTTTCATTTTTGCATCTCTCCATTCCCCCAAGTCTTGTTCCAAAATAAAAGCTTGTTCAACGAGCTTTTGCTGTTTTAGTTGTTTCTGAAATGTTGTAGCAGTACGAAAATTGCCATCTTTCTAGAGCCTGCTTTAATCCAGGGGAATCATTGGGATTCAGCATCCTGATCAGAAGAAATCAAACCCAACCCCAAAGTCTTTTTCCTGGGATTCTCATCAAATTAAAACAAAACGAAAAACCAAAGGAAATTTGCCAGTTTCACCTTGCATCTGCCTTGAGCCACACCTTTCCCGATCCAGTCAAGTTTCTTCTGCCATAGTGAGGAAGCTGACTGCAGTCTCCACCTTGGCCGCCCCTCCTCCTTGGTCACATGCTGAGCAGTGTAGAACAGGTTCCCAGGGCACCTTCAATGTAGCACAGCAGGGCCTGGCCAAGACACTGCCCTTTGATCGTTGGAGCATTGCCATAGGGAGACTGGGGTGCACAAACAAGCAGGGGAAGACTGCCCTGGGTGATGAGAGGGCACTGTGAGGATGGGCCAGTCTGGAGGCTGGAGAGGACATGGCAAAGTGTGTGAGGAGCAGACGGGCGATTTCCATGCATCCAGCATGAGGGAATGCCTGTCATTACCAAGGCAGCAGCTGTAGCACTTTTCATGAATTTTAGTAGCTTTGTTAAGAAAGTGGCCCTTCATTTTTGGAAAGGAGTCCTGCTGGGGGCATGGTGGGCAACCTCAGAATAAAAGGGGGTGGTTAGAGGTTCCGCCTTCCCAAGGGAGAAGGGTAACAAAGCATTGGAACTGGAGAGGAGCTAGCTTTAATCAGAGTATGAAATTCCTTTCTCACCACCCGACTTTTCCTCAGGTTTGATTTTAGGAACTCATAAATCTACCACAGCTGCCAAAATCTGTTCCCCATGACAGGAGAAGATGACCATTTTGTGTAACTTTATCCAGTAACAGACTCTCCTCCCCGCTTTCTTTTTTCGGTACTGGGGGCTCGATCCCAGCACCTCCACACTGAGCCTCCTTCCCCGGTATATCTCAGGAGGGAAGAAATCCTACTTGTCAATCCTTCTGCATGATCCTACTCCCCCAAGGACAGATTCCCCCATGTTTCCCACTTAATGGCAACTCAGGTCTGGGAATGTGAAACAAGGTGGAATAAATTGCTCCCCCTAGCAGACGCGACCCATGCCGCGGGACCCCCGTAGGGCACATACCTGGAGTCAGTTTGCCTGGCAGAGTGTGGGCCTCCCGGGACACAAGGGACCCTCCTGTGTGAACAAGTTCGGCTGAATCCCTGTCCTCCAGGGTGGCGGGGCCTCAGTGATGGTGACCCCGCTGCAGTTGAAGTTGTCCAGGCTTTTCTTCTGGCTGAGCTTCCAAGGGCTCACATGAGACACCATAGGAAAGGGGAATCACCACGGTGGGAGCTCACCTCCTTGGAAAGTTTGAGGAAACAGCAGCAGCACAGGGAGCCGTGGGAGAGCCCACTGAAGGCTGTCCCAGCACTCTGCACACATCCTGGCCCCTTGAATGCTCTGTTGCGTTGGCCAACCCAATTTGCAGCAAGCCCATCAGGGCGACAGAACAGTCGCAGCCAGGGAGGTTTCTTAGTGTGCCTGTGACTTCAGAATTAGAGGTACTTATTTCCCTCTGGTGGGAAATAGGGTTGCCAGACTTAACAAGCAAAAATGTAGGATGTCCAGTTAAATTTGAGTTTCAGAGAAACAATGAATACTTGTAAATGATATCTATTTATCTACCTATTGATCTATCTATCTCAACTATTGAGAGATCCTAACTAATATACTGACACATTTATCCTTGTTTATCTGGAGTTTAGATTTACCTGGATGTCCTGTGTTTTGTTTGACACACTGAGAAGTGAGATACACCGAGAGACCGCATTAGATTGGACCATGGCTATGAACAGCCATCTCACTACCTTCCCCACAGTGGGGTCCGGTAGTCTGACCACAGACAACCCTCAAGGGCCCTAAGCAGGAAAGCGTACACAGCACATGGCGACTGAGTGAAGATTCACCTAGTGACATTTACTTAGTGAGGGGCTGTGCTCCTTCCACCCCTGTCTACCAGTGACAGCAGAGACACGCCCTGAAGTGGGCTTTTTTCTTCTTGATTGTTTGTTCTTGTTTTTATGTGAATGTGAACATTATTTTCAGTTTTTTGTTGTTATGTGTTGTTATTTTATTTCTTTCTTTTCTCTTCCTCCTGTCTTCTTCACCAGCTTCCAAAGTCTGTGTGATCTTCCTTTTTCTCCAGCCTTGTTCCTAATCGCTTCCTCTTCTTCTACTTCTCCATTTTTCCCCAACCCCTTTTAAATTTTCTTCCTTGAGGTAAAATTGCCATATTGAGGGCATATTTACTATATACAATTTTCTGGTTTCTTTTAGATTTTGTTATATAACCACAAATCTAGTTCATACGGTTAAAGGTGGCAAATTAATAGTTACCACAGTTTGTCATTTTCTAGGCTGTGTTTGATGTTGTTGTTATTGCTGATTGTTGTACTTTAGCCAAGGTTGCATAATTGTAATCTAATCAGTTGTTCTTCCTGGTACAACAAGACTAAGATTGCCTAAGGGTCATAAACAATACTATAGGCCAAAGAACCAGGGGCTAGGTCAATAGGCAGCAACTTCTCATCCCCAGTAAATTGAAGAGGTAGGATCTTGCAACAGACTCAAACCCTGAAAGCCAGCTACACCTGGAAGACATCTCTGAGTAGTCATTTCCTAAGGTTTCTCAATATTAGCAAGAAAGCTACCTTCCATATGTAATTTATAAGCATTAACACAGGAATTACACTAAAAAAAAAAAAAAGATGGTTAAATAAGATGCAACTCCAGACTTCCAGTTCACCAAAGGCAAACCCAGGGGGCGATGAGGTAGAACAGTTTGAAAGCCAACCACCTGGACTCTCTGAAGTGGTAACAGTGGAAGCAACAAAGCAGATGAATGAGGCTCTAGAAAAAATCAAATCAGAAATAATTTCTCAGATAACTGCAGAGATGGTGACCATAATGAAAGACATGGTTAGTGACTTTAGAGCAGATGCAGATGAAAAACAATGGGCTGGGGATTTAGCTCAGTGGTTCCAGTTCCTGCCTCATAAGCACAAGGTCCCAAGTTCGATCCCCGGTACAAAAAAAAAAAACAAATAGAGGAGCTTAAGAAAATGATGGAAGCCATGAATACCCAACATAGGAAAAATGGAATCCATGAAACAGATTCAAACAGATATCCAGGAGATTAAAAATTCTTTTGAAAGTAGAGGCCGAGGATTTAGCTCATTGGTTCTGCCACTTGCCTTGTAAGCTCAAGGTCCCAAGTTCCGTCCTGGTACCAAAAAAACAAATTCTATTGAAAGTATACACAAGACCCTTTTTTATTGCTTTTGGTACCTTCTGGCCACCGTGAACTGTGCTCTGTGATGCCCATGCTCTGCCATGTGCCTCTCTGCCTTGGAGCCAACCAACTATTGGCTGAAACTTCTAGAAACTGCGAGCTAGATAAACCCTTGCCTCTTTAACCTTGGGTGTCGGGTATATTGTCCCAGCAGTGAGAGAAAAGTAACTAAGACAGAAATTTGATACCAGAGAAGTGGGGTTGTTGCTGTAACTATACCTGACCATGTGGTTCAGGAGTCTTTGGAAATGGGTTGTGGGAAAGTTTGGAAAGGTACAGAAACGCAGGCTGAAAAAGTAGACTGGAGTGAAGCGCTTAGGGTGTACTGTATGGGAGATTCTGGTTGGAGCTCAGAAGACCAGAAGAAGGCTGGTAGAAATCCTGCCAGTAAAGACCAGGCTCAGGAGGTTTCTGCTGGGAAGAAGGACTGCATTGGCTGCTGGACTCCAGACGATGTGTGTTATACCTTCTCGGAAAGTTTGTCTGCATTTTGCTGATGTCCAGAGACTGTGCCTGAGACTGAGATTAAGAGTGGCTGACCAATTAATCTGGCAGAAGAAATTTCACGTCTAATGTTGAGGCAGTGGTATGGATACTGTTGGATGTTTTTAGCCAGATTTATGTTGAGAATCAAGACCAAAGAGCAGAGCAAAATGATTTAAAACATTTTGAGATTGGCCAGAAAGGAAGCTCTAGTAAAGTTGCAGCCTGTGAAGATAGAACAGAGGAGATCTTGATTGATGAGAAAGGGTAGGAGAATTAAAACTTTGGCCTGAGGACATCCCAAGAAGCAGCAGGACTCCATCTTTTGCAGCCTCAAAATTGCTAAAGTGAAGAACCTTGCTTTGAGAAGAGAGTCCCAGAGCACTGTGTTTCAGAATGGCGGCCACCTAGGGAAGTTGTTCCTTGGGATTTGGTTCATAGGCACTGGACCCCTACAGCCGAGAGAGAAGGAAGCCTGGCTACTGCTCCAGCTGGCAGCAAACCCTGGCGTCATGCACATGGTTTTAGGTGGATGTACATGCAGAATGCATGTTGTGGGGTCAGGCATGCTTCCACCCAGATTTCAGAAGAAGGCCTGGGAGGCCAGGCAGTGCCCCTGAGAGGGCAGTGTGTGAAGCTGTGAGTGTGAAGCCAAAGGTGCAGTGGAGACCCCAGAAGTGTGGAGAAGCCAGGAACATGGATCATCTGAGGAAAACTGCAAGGAGGGAGCAGAACTGGCCCAATGGAGAAGCTGTGGGAGCAGTGCCGTAGGGGCAGAGCCACCCAAGCCCTTTGGAGTTTACAATTTGCCTACTGATGGCTGGAGATGCTGGAAGTGGAACTGTGGGACTTAATGTCCATCCTGCTGCAGTTTGGACTTTGGTCCCCTTCCTTTCTATCCCCTTGTTTGTAACTTTTGGAATAGAAATGTGTATCTTGTGCCATTGAATGTTGGAAGTGTTTAACTTTTTGTAGCTAAGAGTTCACCTTAAATTTCAGAGGAGACTTTAGACTTGGAATTTTCAGCAATGCTAAAAAATGTTAGGACTTTGTCAAGTATTAAAGATGAACTAAATGCCTTTTGCATAAAGGGATGTGCATGAGTCTTTGGAGGTCCAGAGCAGAATGTTGTGGTTTGTGTCTAGATGTGACCCCAAAGCCTCTTGCAGTCATAGGGCATTTTCAGAGGTGACAGAATCTAGAGTGTGTGATGCTGGAATTAAGGGTGTGTGATTACTAAATCAGTCTACTGAATGGTTTGGCACCACCCTAATCCCTGTAATCTGAGCAAGATAAAAAGGGCAGAAAGACTCTGTTAAGGTGCCTTTTTGTTTTGCTACCTTCTGGCCACCATAAACTGTTTCTCTTCTGCCAAGCCACCCTACCTTGGAGGTAGCAGATTATGGACTGAAATATCTGCAGACTGTAAGCCAAATAAATTTTTTTTCCTTTAAAAAAGAAAGAAAGTATACACAAGAGAATGAGCTAATGTGAGGACAAAATATCAGATATAGAAGATAGGATTGTGGATAGTGATCATGAAAAGAAAGATTTCTTAAAATACCAAGGGACCATGAAAAATCAATCCAACAGCTGCTAGATGATGCAAAGAAGAGTAAGATTATCACAGTCAATAAAAAAGCAGGAAATAGCACAAAGGACATAAAAAAAACTATTCATGGAAGTAATATCAGAAAATTTCCCAAGCATGGAAAGAGAATTTGACATGCAGATAAGTGAGGGATATAAAACTCCAATTAGCCATGATTTAAAAAAAATCCACACCATGGCATATAACAGTCAAGATTCCAGAAATTCAACACAAGAACAGAATATTAAAAGCTGTTAGAGAAAAGAAACAAATCACCTATAAAAGAAAACCCATCAGAAAACCAAACCAGAGGATCAATGGAACAGATTAGAAGATGCAGAAACAACTCCAGACACACTAAGACGCCTCATCTTTGACAAAGGAGCCAACCATCCTTACTGGAAGAATGATAGTCTCTTTAATAAATGGTGCTGGAAAAACTGGCTTTCCACATGCTGAAGATTAACATTAGACCCAGATCTTTTACTGTGCACTAAACTCAAATCAAAATGGATCAAAGACCTAAATATTATTAAAACAGAAACATTAAATCTGCTGGAATATAGAACAGGTAAAACTCTTGAAGACTTTGATGCAGGCAAAGACTTTATGAACAAAACTGAGATTGCACAGGAAATATCAAAAAATCAATAACTGGGATATCATCTTATTACAAAGCTTTGGGACAGTAAAAGAAACAACAGAGTGAAGAGGCAACCCACAATGTGGGAAAAATATTTTGCCAGCTGTTCCTCAGACAAAGGAGTAATAGAATGTACAAAGAATTGAAAAAAATTTAAAGACCCAATTCAAAAATGGGCATCTGAAATGAATAGACACTTCTTAGATGAAGAAGTGGCAAATAAATACATGAAAAAATGTTCCACATCACTGATCATTGGAGAAATGCAGTGAGATTCCATCTCACTCCAGAAAGAATGGCTGCTATCAAGAAATGATCCAATAACAAATGCCAGTGGGGTTGTGGGGAAAGAGGAACCCTTCTCTGGGAGTGTAGACTGGTGTACCCACTGTGGAAATTCGTGTGGAGATTCCTCAAAAAAACTGAAATTAGGTTCTAGTTGACCCAGCTATTCCCCTTCTTGCTATCTTCTCAAAAAAAGTAAAAGCATCACACCACAGCCATATGTATACACCCAGGTTTATAGCAGCACAGTTTGTAATGGCTAAATCTTATAAACAGCCCAAATGCCCATCAGCCAATGACTAGATAAAGAATGTGGTTTTCTTATACAAAGGAGTACTACTCAGCCATGAAGAAGGATAAGCTGGAGACATTTCCAGCTAAATGGATGCAGTTTGAGACCATACTCTGAAATGAAATAAATCGGATACCCATGTTCAAATATTGGATTATTTCTCTGGTGTTAGAAACTGAAAGTGGCGATAAGGACCAAAATGTATAATAGATTGGGAAATGGGGAGAAAATATTCAAATGAGAAGGGGAACAAGGGAGGGAGGAGGGGGGAAGGAAGGAAGGGAGAAGAAAAATAATGGAAGGAAAAAATAGAAACAAAGCTTTTTAAATAAGAGGAAGGAGTTGAAGGGAAGGGAGGGGAATGAGAAAAAAGAAGAAAGAAGATATATTATGGACAGGTGCAAACTCTCTATGATGAATGTGATCATTATGTATATCTAAAATGCCCCCAATAAAAAAGAAAATCAATGCATTTTAAATGTGTAATCCAATGATTTTAATTTACTTGCAACTTGGGGATACTATCACCACCGCCCCATTTTAGAACATTCCCATCACCAGAAAAAGGTCTCTTGTGCTCGCCTGCAGTTCCTCTTGATTTCCTGAGATAGTCAACCAGCTACTTCCTATCTCCATGGCCCTGGCTTTCTGGACATCTCTTGCTAGTACAACCACACAATCTGTGATCTTTTGTGTTCGACTTCTTTCACTTCGCATAGGTTTTGCAGTTCATTCATATTGTGGCATGGCTCAGTATTTTTCTCCCTTTTTTTTTTTGGTACCAGGGATTGAACTCAGAACCTTGCGCTTTCGAGGCAGGCGGTGGCCCCATTGAACTACATCCTCGGCCCATTTTTCTCCTTTTTATTGCCAAAGCATAGGCCAGCGATGGTGAAAGCCCTTTCAGCACTTTCGATGATGAGCAGCTGGCGGTTGCACACGGACTACAGGCTCCCCCAGCACCCGTAGATTGACGTGTCGCTAGATCACCCTTTCCTGTGTTTTCACGGCACAGACACTTGAGCAATGCCGCTGCTGTCTCTGTGAACACATGTGCTCTATTCCCCCTGGGTCTGTACCCAGGGGTGGCCCCGCTGGGTTGTGTGGTAAACTTATGTTTAAGTTTTTAAGAACTGCTAAGGTGTTCTCTAATGACCTTGTCATTTTTATTTACCATGCCCTTAGTGAAATCTGTTCCAATCAGTGACTTCCTTATCCACCCAATTAATAATCCAGAACACTGGGGTCTCTCTACCTCTTGAGCACGTCTAGAACCATTTCCAAATTCCTTGTGCTATTGTGACTCCTAGCTCAGGCCTCCCCTGTGTTCTGCTTCTCATTCAGCTCTTTATCTTGCCTCCTCCAAACAATTTGTCCTTTTTTTGTTTGTTTTTTGAAGCAGCATCTCGCTTTGTAGCGCAGGCTGGCCTGGATCTCATGGCGATCCTTCTGCCTCAGCCTCCTGAGAGCTGGGATTACAGGCATGTGCCACCATGCCTGGCTCAAAACAATTTATTTTAAAAGAGGTTATGATATGTTTGGAATGAACCAAAGAATATAGGAAAATATACATAATTTCTGAAGCATAAGAATACAACAGGAGCCTTGTGGGGCTACTGCCGAACTCGAACTCGAGACACGGGCACTGCTAACACCGTGGAGTGCCTGAGGCTTCAGCCTCCTCTTCACACTGCATCTGATCAGTGCATTTCTCACCTTCCCTGGTCCCCTCCTGCTCTCAGGAGAAAGCCCAGAGTGCCTATTTCAACCTAAAAGTTCTTCGCGGTCTTTGCCATTCTTTCCCAGGAACTTCCCCACTCCTATTCCCTGTGCTCTCTTCACAGTCACACTTGGGGAGAGACCCCTTCCCCGCTTGGACCAGGCAAAGTGCTCCCCAACACTGGGCACTGCTTTCACTGCAGTGCTCCTTACTTTGTGCTCCCAGCCTGGGTGGTTCCCATCAGAGCAGCTGGGGAGGGCAGGGGCTGCCCACCGAGCCTGCATCTCCAGGGCTAGCACGTGCGGGGCATGGTGGTGCTCAGCACTTTTGGAGTACGAGTGGGCGAGGTGGTTTGGACGCGTCTAGTTGTAGGTTTCTGCCAGGTGTCTGGAGCTCAGAAGGACCTAGGAGATCCAGATTTAGAAGAATGAAGTCACAGAAGTGAAAGCTGCAGCCGTAGGAATACGTGAGACCATCAGGGACAGAGGGAAGTCTAGGAGGGGCTGTTACACTGACTCTACCAGTCAGGCAGGGGAGGGGCCAGGAGGGGAGTGGGGAGCGCTGGGCGCAGGAGGGTCCCAGGAAACACGGAACCCAAGGAGGACAAGCCTCTGCGAGAGCGAGAGCGGGGGAGGGCAGAGCTTGAGGGGGGCGGGCGGGAGCAATGCAGGCGACTGGCCCCAGGGAGCTCCGGTGCTAAGACTGCAGGGCTGTGGGTTAGAGTGCACAAGGAAGGCCGTGAGTGTACAGGGAGGCAAACACGGAAATACTGCCCACGTCCGGTGTGAGCGTGGGGTGGGGCACCCCCGAGGGGCTGGGGGCGCACACGTCCGAAGGGCAGTTGTGATTTGGGGGAGGCAGGAGTTAGCTTTCGCTCAGATGTTTCTGAGCCTTTGCTCTCTGCCAGACACCGAAGCTGAGCGTTTTCTGGGCTTGTGAGAAAGATCCAGTGGAGTGTGAAGACAGAGCCACTGGAGGGACGTGATTTACACAGCGCGAATCCAAATGACACGGCGCGGGGCTCTGCAAAAGAGGCCGCTTCTGCCAACGGAGGAAAATAGTGGATATTGAGCCCTTGCCTTCTGCTTCCAAATTCAGGAAGCTTTTTGGCAGTTTGTTTCCCTCCTCCCAGTTTTGGAAGGCAGATGAACGTGGCTTCCGGTCTACCCGTAAATCCTGGGAGCGGGTGGAGAAAAGGAGGTGGAGTCATACCTTCCGTCTGCCCGGCCGCCGTGTGGACGTCGTGTTTGTTCTTCTGCCTAAGCGCCCCTCCTAATCTGCACATACTCACAAGTGGAAGGCACGAGGGTCTTTCCCAGGTTTCATCTTCCATTTTCCGTGTGGCGGGGGTTTCAGGCCTCAGCCCTGAAAGATGACACAGGAGGGAGGGAACTGTGCGATTTCTGGGTTTAGGATGCTGGGCGTTTTAACAGGCTCCCGCCGGGAGAGGGCGCCCCGGGGCTGGAAGAGAATGCGGCGCAGGCAGGGGCTTGAAGTCAGCCTGGCTTCATTTCTGTCAGTGTTTCCAGTAGCCCAGAGGTATTTACGGGTTAAAATAAAAGACTGAAAGAGAGGGAGAAGGAAACACAGACTCACACACACGCACAGATGCCTAGGAACAGCCACACACGTAAAACAGGGTCACGGATGGCTCCCTCACCCACCCTACCACCCACAGCTTCTGCTCCAGTCAGGTGGTTTCCAGCCCTCCCTGAACCACCCTGGGAACAGCGGCAGATTCTCAGAGCTACAGTCCCAGGCCTGGACAGTAAGTCTTCAAGGGCAAGAGGGCCGGGGATGTAGCTCAGTGGTGCCGCCGCCTGTCTTGCAAGCTCAAGGTCCCGAGTTCGATCCCCGGTACTAAAAAAAGGACAAGAGCCAGAAGTCTGTATTTTTGCAAAGATTCTCTCCTTGTCCCCA
This sequence comes from Heterocephalus glaber, assembly GCF_000247695.1. The sequence continues at coordinate 2,303,903 of NW_004624807.1, forward strand.
TTGTAGTCAGGCTCTTGGACCTTCCGAGAGCCGCGTCTGTGCTCTTCCTCACAAAATCCCTCAAGGCAGGAACCCTGCTCAGTCAATTAGCAAGAAACTGCCCCCCCCACCCCACCTGCCTCTCCACCTTGAGGATCAGGTTCTTCACCAGCACTGCCTGGCCCCAGGCGGGGTCTGGCCCTGCTGGGCCGGCTCCAGGGCTCTCCAGGGAGAAGCCTGCTGGTCGGAATCTTCCCTCTTCCCTTGCCCTTCATGTCTCTTTCCTTTTGGTAATTTTCCACTCGCCAGTCTTCGTCTTGCTGTAAATTCAGCTGTAAATCCCCGTTTGCCCAGCCTGTGTTCTGTGGTTGGGCTCCTTCTCCCAGGGAACAGTCCTGTGTGGGGTCTGGGTTCTCTTTGCCACTGTAGCCACTCCCCAGCTGTGGAATTCCCTGACACTGCAGGTGACTCTGAAGTACCCTGTGGTGGGCAGACTGGAGATGTCCACTTAGGTGACCAGGTAAACACTTCACAGCTCAAGTGAGACTCAGAGCTCTAGGCATCAACACAGTGGCTGGGAAACGGTTGTGTTATCCTGAATAAGGGCAGTTTTTGCTTTTTACTTCCCCATGTTCTGGTTCCACTCAGAGGCAATCACTATTAAATCTTGATTCCCCCCTGAATCAACTCCATCTTTTTTTAGGCAATATATTTTTATTGCTATTTCTTGATTGTGCAGGTTTAGAAGTTATTCACTGATTTCCTACTAAGGAATATCGGATTTTTTTTTTTTTTTTTTTTTTACAACGCAAACACTCATTCCTCTTCTAGGTTCATAATACTATAATATCCCAATTTTAATGAAGTCACAAATCAGTATTCGTATTATTGTTATTCATTGTTTATAGCTGTATTATGATATAGAGTTGTATTATGTATTATGATTGCATCTTTTCTTCTAGTCTTTATTTTCCTGTGGGAGTTAATAATCTTCTCATTTTTATTTGTTTGCTTTCTTAGCTGTTCAAGTTCTCCAAACTCTCTGACAAGAGCTATAAACCCAAATAGGTCAAATTAATTGGATAATCTATCAGTTTCCTTCCTTCCTTTCTTCCTTTGGAGACATCTGTGGAGCTGTCTTCCTGATCTTCCAACCCCGACTAGTAGTTTTGCAGGCTCTTGATGTAAGGACAACCCTTTGCTATTATCTGAAAATTCCTATTTTTCTCCTCCTTTGTTTACTTCCTCATGAATGGTAGGGAATTTTTTTGAGACCTGCGTACAGGAGTGATATTTCACATTTTTACATCTTTATGTGGGCATTATACTCCATTAGACCCTAGCCACATAAAAACCAATGTGACAGTTCCAGTTAGCCCTGTCTACTTGTCCTTACTTTACCTTCCCTTTGATTGTTTGTTTGTTTGGTCTGGGAAGGATTTCTAGATTGGAGATTATTTTCTCTCAAATTTAGAAGTTATAGGGCTGGGGATTTAGCTCAGTGGTTCTGCTGCCTGCCTCACAAGCTCAAGGTCCTGAGTTTGATCCCTGGTACCCCCCAAAAAATTTAGAAGATACTGCTGCGTTGCCTTTCAGTTTCTAGCTTCCAGGGCTGACACTGAGAAGTCCGATTGTTGTTTTGGATTTGGTTTGCGAATTGTTTTTTTCTGTATAGAACTTTTCAGATCTTTTATTCCTGGGGTTCTAACCTTTTTCAATAACGTGCTTGCTGAGAGTTTTTGCTGTTGCTATTGTTGTTTGTGTGTTGGGTACTCACTGGGTCCATTCAGTAAGAAAGAGAGAGAGAGGTCTTCTGCAAATGTGAAGGAGGGAGAGGGAAGTGGGGAAGGGAATGTAAAAAGAACACAGGTGTGTTATATACTTGTACCAACTGGCCACACTTAATGTAATCAGTATGTACCACAAAAATACTAATTAAAATGAAAATTAAAAAATTGAAATTCAAATATTTTTTAAAAAAATTTTTGGAGAAATTATGTTTTTTGGCTAATGGATTCCGTTCCATTTTCTCTGTGCTCTCTTTTTGGAATTCTTACTAGAATATATCAGAGCTTCTGGGCTGATCTTTGAAATTTCTCATCCTTTTATTGTCATATTTTAAATCTTTTTTCATTTTTGTCCTACTTTCTGGGGGATTTCCATCATTTTCTTTTCCAATGCTCCATTATAATTTTAAAATGCACACATGTATTTTATTTTAAAGAGCTCTTTCATACTATTTGTACTTTTTACAAAGGGCTTCTTTTTTTTTTGTACGGGGATCGAACTCAGGTCCTTGCGCTTGGGCAGCAGGCGGTGAAACCACTGAGCTAAATCCCCGGCCCTACAAAGGGCTTCTGAATCCCAATGCAAGATGTGCTGTCTTCCGTTGTTCCTGGGGGGCTACTGGTGTTGCTGTGACTGTGGATGGCTTCTTCTGATTCTGAGTGCCGATCTGTGGCCTTCAGCCTCATGTCTGGTGGTCCTGCAGTCCAGCCCTTGGCTGCTGAAGCTTTGGAGGTGAGGGCAGGGCTTGCCAGCTGTTGGGCCGGTGCAGTCCACCCAGTTTCACTTGGAGACACCCATGTAGCAGTGTCTGTGGCATTTTACTCTTGGGCTGGGTCTTTCTACAGAGATGACCCCTTGATTTTTCTGCCTACAGTGGGTCAGAACAGGCTGGGTGCAGAGGTGTATGAGGCAGAGTATTCTTTTTGGTTTGGGTTTTTTTTTTTTATTCTTGGTACCGGGGATCGAACTTGGGTCCTTGCGGTTGTGAAGCAGGGGACAGAACCACTGAGCCAAATCCCCGGCCCTAGGCAGAGTATTCTTGTTCTGAGAGCTGGGCCAGGAAAGGGCTGGGAATCTCTTCTTCCAGGACAGAGGCTTCCTCTAATCCCACTCTTTCTAGTTGTGCCTGACCCCGCCCTCTGCATAGTTTCCTTTTCCAGGTAGCGTAGCTGTGGAGTGCGGTGTCTCCTGCTATTTTTGCTCCCCTCTTCCTCTGAGTTCGGGGTTCTGGATGCTCCAGTCCCCAGGCTCTCAGGCTCCTGGCTTCTTGTCAACTTCCCTTCAAGAGCAGTTGGGCTTCAGCAGCCTTAGGTTCGCTGAGTCCCATAGCGCCTTTCATTAGTTTCCCATCTTCGGAAACAGTCGCCACTTGTCTGCTGCTGGTGCCTTAGTGCACGCGTCCCCCCTCTTGTCCTTGCCGAGGATGCCATGCACACCTTCGACTGCAGTCAGTGCGTTTTGTAGGGAAGCAGAAATTGACATGTTTGCTCAGAGGGCTGTTTAACCCCGGTGAGCTGTTTCTTGGGTGGCCTATCAGTCCGGAATGGAGGGAGAGTTTATAACAGTGACATCTGCCATTTCCCCTGAAGTTGCCCAAGAGTCAAGAGCATGGAAATGAGAGATTATTTAATGATTTTAATGAAAGAAAAGAAGGAAATATTTTACTTTTCCTTCATTCACGTTCATAAAACATTTATTGAGTGCTGAAACTGTGCTGGGTGCTGGGATCATAAAGTGTGCAGTGACATGCGGTGCTTGCTTTTTAAGAGACTGCAGTCAAATACAAAACAAGTAGGCCAGTAGGCCAGAGCTCAGGGCAGCACGGTAGTGTGCACATGGAACACGACAGAAGTACAGAGTGGGGCCCCCGGATTGGGCCGGAGTGACAAGAAAAGCTTCTGGAGGAGGTGTCCCTGGAGCTAAGTTTCGAGGACTAAGTGTGACTTTCGAGAGGAGATGGGGACAAGGCATCCCAAGCAGAGAGAATGTCAAATATTTGCACAAGGAGCCTAGAATGGCGTGATGTGCCAGAGGGACCTCAGATTGAAGCGGTTAGAGCAAGGGTCCATGTTGGGAAGAATAAAGTCTAGTGACAGTCCCTCAGCTGTAATATCCAGGTTGGTCCAGGGCATGAGACCCAAAAATATTAATATCCGATCCGATCCAGCCATAAATTTGAGCAAACTTTAAAAAGTATTAGATAATAATGAAGATTATGGAAAGAGATGTGTAAAATGCTGGGTCAGTGACTATCCCAGGTGTTGGGTGGGTGTGTTACATATGTCTGTAATGGCAGCACCCGGAGGCTAAGGCAGGAGGATCACAAGTTTGAGTCCAGCGTGGTGGGCAACTTAGCAACTTAGCGAGACTCTGTCTTAAAAGAAAAGGGCCTGTATCGTAGTGCAAAAGCCTTTGGATTCAATCCCCAGTACAGAAAGAAAGGAAGAAGAAAGAAAGAAAGAAAGAAAGAAAGAAAGAAGAAAGAAAAAGAAGAAAGAAGAAAGAAAGAAAGAAAGAAAGAAGAGGGGCTGGGGATTTAGCTCAATGGTTCCACCGCCTGCCTTGCAAGCACAAGGACCCAAGTTTGATCCCTGGTACCAAAAAAAAAGAAAGAAAGAAGAAAGAAAGAAAGAAAAAGAAAGAAGAAAGAAAGAAAGATTGATTCTAGTTCTCTCAGGATAAACCTGCCTTAAATTCTATTCCTTATTGTCCTAACAGGTATAAAACAGACTCTGGGAAATTCAACTACCAGGAAAATCTTTTTCTTCTGGTTGCCAGGCAAAGATTACTCGAGCATCTTTTAACTGAATACCCCATCTCATCATCTGCTGCAGTATTTATGAGCTCTCTTCACCTTCCTATGAAGTTTGGGTGCTTTCTTGCAAAGACTCAGGATGAAGAAAGCTGAGTCCAGTCTCTCCTCCAGCACTAGCACGTATGTGACCTGGGGCAAGACCCTCCCCGTGTCTTGGCTTCAATTCCCTTACCTGGCAACAAGAGGAATTAGATCTTTAAAATTTGTCCCAGCTTGGGCCGGGGACGGAGCTCAGTGGTTCCGCCCCTGCCTCGCAAGCGGAGGGACCTGAGCTCAATCCCCAGAACCAAAAAAAAAAAAAGCAAAGTCAAAATTTGTTCCAGCTTAGAAATTAGATGCAGGGAGCTGTTAGCTTAATGAATATTAAGAAAGAGATAGGATTTCTGGATTTTGTTTTCATATCATCCGTTAAAAACTTGGCAAGCATGCAGAAATGAGATTATTGTAACTCTGCTTACTTCTTCCACCTTCTTTCAGCTTCCAGCTCCTGTTAACTCAGGCCACCCCCCAAGACAAATACTGGCACTAAACACAAACAAACAAAAAGCCACTTCAAGGGCATCCCTCTGACATTGTTAAGCTCTTTTGGAGAAGTTGGGGAAATAGAACTCTTAAAAGTGCACTATTTTGAAAACACATCATCATCATCATCATCTGTAGATGTTTTCTAAGTATGAGTCTAGCTATTTTAATCCCTGCAAGTGATTGGATCAGAAAACCACAGCCCTCTGGACGATATGTCTATGGGTGGCAAGTGAGGGTTTGGGTAAGCGTTGAAGGTGGGGAATGGCATTTCCTCCTCCTGTCAGAGGCTCTCCAGTCCCTGACCTGAAGGAACTGCCTTGGAATTCTCCCTGAACAGAACCTTTTAAGGTAAGAAGGGCAGGACCCTGACAGCCAGGCTGGACTGGGGTGGGGTGGGGTGTTAAGGATCGGTGAATAGCACAGGAAGAATTTTGATTGATGAATTTTGGCCTCCCTTGGCCCATAGAACAAGACTTTGAGATAAAACAAGACTTCCTCAAAGCTTTACATCTCATTATTAATAATATTAAATCAGCCAATGATTGGATGCAACATGCAGATGTCAGTGCTTTTAGCAATTCCCCAGATACAGCATAGTATTTGTGTCTGTCATTGTTTTAAAGCCAATTTTAAAAATGCTTACAAACTGCAGTTTCTATATGATTCTAAAAGAACATGCAGACTTTTTTTTTAACACTATCTTTGCCACTTTTCTGTTCCAACTTAACTTTCTGTCCCAAAATGATCAGAATATTCTCAGTGCCAGTAACAGACATCTGGTTCCATCTGTGTCTTAGCACATCTTGCCTCCTGCACACTTGAAAGCGTGTGGGGCATTTCTTCTTGCTTTTTGACTAGTGTTTGATATTGAAATTTCTTTTCAGCTCAGCCCTGCTCATTTCAATAGAGTTATTATTTTAGTAGTGCGTTTTTTTGAAGACCTATTATATGTTAGGCCCTGGCACAAAAGGTGACATTATTATATACACTGTGAGTTTGAAAAAGTCTTACCTTGAGGTTTCTAACAAGCTTGACTTCTTTTTATGGATCTCCTTTTCCCTTTTGCTTCTCTTCTCTCTCTCCCTCCTCTTCTGCCTTTCCTTGTTTCACCTCTCTCTTCCCTTCCAGTTTCCCACTCTTTGGGGAGGGGCAGGATTTCCTGCTCAGAAGTTGGTTGTTTTCTGAGAGGAGTCAGAAGACCTGATTTTGGGACTGAAACCAGCTCGTTTGCCACCTGATACAAGAAGGTGAAACCCAGGCCAAGGACGAAGGGGGCCCTCATGCTGGGATGGAGCTGGCAGCCAGGATGCACCTGCAGAGGGAGCCCTGAGGGCAGCAGGAGAGGGCGGGCCTGGCACCAGGACTCACAGCTCCCCAAAGGACAGGGGAGTCCCTGGCAGCTGAGGATGGGGAGACCGGAGGGCTCCTGTTTGTCCCAGAGACTTACCCCTACTGTGGTCAGCAGCTCGTGTGGGGACGCACAGTAGGCAGGGCCTTACCTACCATGTGCTCATTCTCAGGTTCCTGCCTTGGCCTCAGAGGAAGTCACTGAAACAAGAACTGAATTTGGGCAGATTTTCCTTCCCCACCAGGAGCAACGCTAGTGATTCAGTGCAGGCAGTGAGGCCTGCGTGTCCACATTGCTCAGTTATAAATTCCTCAGATGCGACTTTCAAACCATTGTGGTGATCCCAGCAGCAGGGGGGTGGCAGAGGGGAGACAGGAGTTTGCAGCGGGACCCATATGGGGTAGGAACTCCATAAGTAGGGACAGAAGTGAGACCCCTACTCACATTAGTCAAGGATGGAAGAACACATCCCAACCCCGAGGCTTGAATTCCACAAATGTTTATGAGCATGTGTGCTGTTACAGGCACTGGGCTAAGGCTAGGGGTAGCATAGGAAGACCCACTCAACATAGCTCTGTCCTTGGGGAGAGTTTCATTAACGTGACTGCACACGGGACCGGCAGATTTGAGGTCACAACTTTAGGGGAAGGGCTGGAATTGTTGGGTGCTAATATCTCCTTTGGAGAAGCGCCATAGGACAGGTTGTGAGTAGTCACCCTGCTGTTACTCAGCCAATATGGGCATGGGCTCTTCCAGTGATTCTTCTGTTTGTAACATCTCTACCTCCCAATTCTTAGAGGTTAGGAAGATTTTTTTCTCATATTTTAATTTCAGGGGCCAGTTATTTTACCTAGAGAACCATAAATTCCATTTATTTCTAGCCAACTTAATCTCTAAAGCTGGGTGAAAACGTCTATGCACATATTGGCTATTAGGTTCACATTTCAATTTTTTCACATTAAATCTCCTACTTCATATTTTGGCCCATTAGAAAATAGAAAAAAAACATGGAAGAAAGGGGCAAGGATTGGTGTACTTGAACTGTTGGGTTTACTCCAGAATATTTTTGAAAGTTTCCTGAAGTTTATTTTCAGTTTTATTTAGGTTAAAATTTTTAATCTTTGTCCAGTGTAACTGTTTGAGAGGCAAACAGGAGGGCAGCCCTGCTCTGTAAGGCCCGGCTCCAGTAACCGGTAACCGACCTAGTCCCGAAAGAGCTTCCCCTGTCTCCAGGGCCCTCACCGCCTCTGGAACCCACCTCCCTGCCGCCGTGATAGCGGCCAAGTTTCCACAGGAGCTCTGGAGAGGACAGACCATGTTGGAATGAGAGTAGGGTCCTTGGGAAGAGGGGTTTCTGGAATTGCTTTTCGTACCGTATTTTCTATTTTTTCTTGTCCTCTTAAGGTATTTATTCTTCATTTAATACAACCAAGGTTTTCCTTTATTTATTTATTAGTTTTTAAAGCCAGATTCTCACCACGTTGCCGGGGTAGGTCTCAAACTCTTAGGCTCGAGTGGTCCTCCTGGCTCAGCTTCCCAAATAGCTAAGACCTCAGCCGTGTGCACCTGCCTCACCTGAGGCCTCACAACTGAGTCACTGAAATTCTTCCCTCCCTCCCTCCATTCCTCCTGCCTTCTTCAGCCTTCCTATCTTTCCCTGGGAAATGCGTGTGTTCCACCAATGAGCTATGCACCTCACCCTAAATCTTTTCCCTCTTATGCCGCTGTTTATAACGTCTGTCTCCCTGGTGACGAGCTAATGAATTACCAAACCAGTCGACTCTGATTGTCGTCCAGAACAGGACCGTGGTACAGTCCTGCATTGCTTAACAATGGGGACACCTTCTGAGAGATGCATCATTAGGCCGTTCTTTCTTCCTGTGAACCTCGTGGTGGGAACCTACACAGGTCTACCTGTGGTGGCGAACCTACGGCATATGTGCCGCAGCAAGCACGCAGACCCTCTCTGCCATGGCATCACAAGTTGTATGAGTTGTTCGTCAGTATTCGGGGTTAATTGCAGTGTTGACCCTTTGCAGTAAAGAAGTGGGTTTGGGGCTGCAGTTTGGGCACTTGGTCTCAACGTTTTGCCATCACTGATAGGGCAATCACTGAACAGAATCTGTTGATGCAGCTGAGACCTGGTCAGCGTGAGATGCATGAGGCTGCTCCTGGTCTGATGTGGCACACTGTTTCAATGGTAAACATTTTTAAATAAGTAGAAGGCATACACTGTAGAATAGTAGAAGTATAGTATTATGTGCCATACATAATTGAATGTGTTGTACTCTCGTAAGACTGGTAGCTCAATAGTCGCCACAAACACAGGAGTAATGTACAGCATAAGAATGGTTTCGCATCCCAGTAGGGATTTTCCAGCTTTATTATAATCTTCTGGACCTGCCACTGTCTGTGTGGTCCCTCAGCGACTGAATGTCGTTATGTAGTGCAACATGGGGTCCAGTACAATCCGAACTGTGCAGCAGATCTCTCTCTGGCATCTACAGTTTAGGGACATCTTTAATGATAACTCTCAATATTGCTCTAGACCAGCATCTAAACCCAAGTTTCTTAGGGCTGCCTTCTGGCTTAGCAAGTTTGCAATGAAAACTCTGAAACCTGAGGGTGGCTCAGATAGAAGTTCAGGTTAAGCTGAGTGGAGCGTGGGTCTCAGCAGGCATCATGGTCTTGGAGGGAGACCAGTCTAAGTTAGCAGTTTGCTTTGAAGCCTCACATACCAATGAAAGAAGCTAACTCTTGACTCTGTGGGGGGCTGATTTTCCCTTAATGAGTCCAGAATTCCCTTTAAATGTATTAATTTGTTGATTTTGACATGTTGGAAGTTATGCACGATGGCCACTGCTATTGAGTCATATTTTTTGCTCTTTATCAAAGTAACTGGAAGAGTTAGGACCACATCACAACTTTATATTGGAACCAGGACCTCTTCCTGGGGAGGCTGTAGTTTTGACATAGAAGAAACCAAGAACAGGAGAGCAAAGGGTAGAAAGGGGCTATGCAGTCAATGACTCTGGGATATAGGAATTCCTCACTCTGGAATACAGACTAAAGGTGACATCATAACATCCACAAATCAAGAGTACTCTTGTGAAGGTTCTGTAGGGGACCCAGCTTAACCACTTCCCTTTTCCTGAATTGATCTACTGGACCTCTCACTGTTATCTCTAAGGACTGGTTAGGTTACACTGGTGACCTCTTGGGTCTATAGCTTCATTCATTGCCTATAGAATGCTCCCTTAATCTTATATCAGAAATAAAATAATCCAGAACAAAGCCAGAACATGGAACGCCATGTAGATAAATAAAAGCAAAAATAATTTGAGCAGCAGGGGAATACACTGTTTAATAGCAAAAATATGAATCAAATGGTACGGCTCCAAAACAAAAGGTCTATTGAACTTACACAAAGGCCTACATTGAACTCAACAATGACGTACTGCCCACTGAACATGTCAAATGTTCTTATGCAAAGGCCTATGTCTAATTACTCAGCGGAGTGGCTCCCACAGTGCCTAACAACCGCACCCAAAGGTCTGGGTGTTAACTGTTTACCAGAAAGTGGGCCCATACACTAAAGTATACAGAAACTGGGTCAGACGATCTTTTACATAGATCTGCTTGGTTACAAATCATAGGAGCAATGAGAAATCAGTGACATAGTTAGAGCTTACATTAGTGTTGAGCTTGCTTACCCAGCAGATCTGAAGAAAATCAGACGTATGGCATAAGGAGCCCAAAAGTGTACCTCTTGGTTCAAGGGTCCCCTGGAGTACTGCCAAGCAAAGATCTTTCAACAGACTAACAAAAACGAACAAACGTCTGGGTATGTTGCTCAGTGCTCCTGGGTTAAATCCTAGCATTGAAAAAAAATCACAGTGGAGCCTCCAGAATTGTAAAGAAGGATGAGATCATCCCTTAATGTGTTAAATAAAATGAAAAGGTGACCTTATTGCTCATCACAGTGAGGGTGAACTTGCTGCTCAGCCGGGATGACAGGCAGGCCTTATGCAGTGTAGGGGTCTGGGAAGCACGGAGGTCAGGGACTGTATACTTTCCCAGGTGGAGCAGGGCTGACATCACCCTTAGAAGCATGGTTATGAGTGGATTTGTTGTCATTCTGAGAAGTATTTAACAGGGTAAGTCCCTTCCTGACGGGCTGACTCTCAGAAGAGAGCACCTGTCGCTTAGCTCGTAAAAGCTTAAGAAAGTGGCTGCTGTTGATGAAGCAGTTGGTTTTGATGATGACTGCAGAACAATCAAACTTCTCCTAAGTATGTGGGAACTTTTTAGTATTCTCAGTTGATACCCACTGTTTGTCTTCATTAGAATGCAGTGTAAGATGGTGTCTGATTCAGCACAAGGTAACATAGTTATTTCTTGAGTAGATCAGAGTTTTATGGTGTTTTGTGAAGAGCAATAATAGGTGTCTCACTATGATCCAGTTTGAGAGCTATTCGTTTTGCCCACTCCATTAAGGTATTTTATGAGGCAAAAGGATTAGTGAGGTAAACTTAATCAAGAAATGCAGTTGTGTGTGTGTGTGTGTGTGTGTGTGTGTGTGTGTGTGTGATGGAGCCCAGGCTGGTCCTGAACTTGCAATCTTTGTGCCTCAGCCTCCCAAATAACTGGGATTACAGACCTGTGCCACTATGCTCAGCAAGAAATAGTCTTAAAACATAATAGTCATATCTCTTTTTTTTTGGTACCAGGGATCGAACTCCGGTCCTTGCGCTTTTGAGGCAGGTGGTGAAACCGCTGAGCTAAATCCCTGGCCATAATAGTCATATCTTTGATAGAAAAGTTCCATAACTATTATATTTATATCTTCAACTACTATTTTCTAGGTACTGCTCTAAAAACTTTGTGTGCATTATCGCATCCATTCTGTACTCCTTTATAGGTAACTTGGAGCAGAGTTGAAGTAACTTCTCTAAGTTGTTAGAGCTAGCAAATAGGAAAGCCAGGAGCCAAACCCAAGCGAGTCCAGGCAGTCTGACTTAACTTCTTTGTTTTCTAAACTGACAGAGTGCAACATATAACAAAGCCACCTTCTCACTGTTCTCTTTTTCTGGATATTATACTTGTACTGTGGAGACATTATTTGGTTTTAGCAGCCCAATCACAACCCCTTGTTGGCTTTTATTGAGCTTGTAATCATTGATAACCCCGAGGTCTTTTTCAGCTGATCTGCTGCTAAAATAAGCCTTTCTAGTTCTTTGATTGGTCATGCAGTTAATTCTTTTGGACTTAAATTCTACACTGTATTCTCTCCTCTATTTGGTTTCCGTCAGTTTGCAATGGTATATGGTTCCAGCTTGTAGAGTTATTTTGAATCTTGTCTCTGGTATTTCAGCTGTATGTCACCAACAGAACTCATAAAATACCTGTCACCTCTCCTGGGTTGCTGATAAAATTGTCAAGTAGAATAGGACCAGTGACAGCTTTTGTCTCTGTGTTAGGCTCATGTCTGACACAGACATAGGCTTGTGAGACTACCACAAAGCATTTACTTGGATTCTGTCAGGCAAATTTTTTCCCTTCCTTTCCTCTGAGAGTTTCTCAAGCTTGGTCCTATTGAGATTTGGACTGGAGAATTCTTTGTTGTAGTTGGCTGTCCTGTGTCATGTTTAACAGCATCCCTGGATTCTGGCCCCTAGATACCAGCAGTAGAGCTGCCTCCCACCAGACAAGCAAACATGTCTCCGGGCATGGCCAGACTTCCCTATGGGGGCGAGCTGCTCCCCTTCCTGCGGACAGCCTGCACTCCAATTTAATAAATCAACTGATTAAACAATCAAATATCTATTAAAAACCTGTTTGCCTATAACTTGATGGTTTCTATGAGTACTTTGACCCCAGAAAGATTATACCAAGAGAGGCATTACTGGCCCCCCAAAACAACTGGGGAGAGATGTCTGCTCCTGAGTGATTCAGTGTGAAACCCAGACTATGTGGCCGGTAAGAATTCAGATAAATGAGGAGAGCATTGAGGACAGAGGACATTTTAATAGCTCAAACATGATAGGGCTGTGTACTTTGAACCAGGGAAGGCATAGGACATTACCTTCCAAACAGGTATCATCTATCTCCTCTGTATGTAGGCATCTATATTTTTATGCATAGGCAAATACTCCAAATATAGGCTGTACCTTTTACACCAAAAATCGGAGCACATCAGCCATCTGGGAGGTCGAGGCAAGTGGATGACCAAGTTTGAATCCAGCCTAGGCAACTTAGCAACCTAATGAGACCCTGCCTCAAAAACAAATAAAAAGGGGCTGGGGTGCAGCAGAGTGAAGGCCCTGGATTCAATCCCTATACCTTACACACAGTTAAAAGTTAGAGCGCATCATTTGATACAGGGTTTGATGGGCAGAATATATTCTGCTTCTCCTGGAGAAGGCAACACGAAGGCACAGGGGCCCTGGTGGGCAGCCTGAGAAGCCAGCAGGCACAGTGGCACCAAAACCTGGTGTGGGAGGTTAGTGCCTGCCGCTTTGGGGTGGAGGGACAGCAAGAAGAAAGGTACCACAGCCGGACGGTCTGGCAGTGGGTTGGTTTGGGGCAGACGCACTGGGGGAGCGCAGGGTGAGAGACAGGCGATGAGGCGGTGGAGGGGAGTGCTGGACACTAGAGGGGGAGGCGTTCGGGAAGGCACCTGTGCTCGGGAGGTTTTGGGCATTAAGATCAGGCTCTGCCTTAATCTAGGGCCAAAGTTCTCTTTTGCAAATGGGAAGAACAGTAGTGTCAACGACACTATTTTCTTTGAAAATTCCGAATGCTTTTTTCTTGGATTAACCTCACCACGTTCCTGGTGGTCTTTCCTTGGGAAAGGAAGATTTTAGTGAGAGCGGATGTCTGCTCGGGCCAGGGACTGCAGGAGTGCGTGGTGGCGTTCGCTTGGTGGTTGTGGAGTCGGATCTAAGGCTGCCGCTCCGGAGCGAAGCTCTTCCGGCTTGGGGGGGGGGCGGTTTCAGCCGTGCCCCTGGTCCCTGATCCCTACCTAGTGCTCTGCAATGAGCTGCTGCTTCTCTTTGTAGCCTAGAACTTCAGAGTTTGGTTCCGGGGAGGAAGGCTGGGAAGGGACGAACTTATCTGATTAGGCGTTTGGGGAGCTTGCCTCTTACCCAATGGAGCAGCTAGGTTTTCTTTCTCTTCTTCCTTCCCTTTCTTCTCTCTTTCTGTCTCACTAAAAAAGCTAAGAAGCGAGGTGTCAGTCACGGAGGAAACCTGCAGCACGCAGCTGTGAGTGACAGCCTTTTCTCTCTGGGCGCTGGAGTTCGCCCCTTACTGCCCGTTCTCTAATTCTAGGTCAGAACCTGATGTACCTTAGGATCTTAAGACGCCAAGTCTGGAGGACAAGTCGGAATTTCAGTCTTCCCATCGCTAACACGAAGGAAAAGGCGTCTTCAGTAAATTTGTGAGCGTGTATCAGCAGCACCAGCGCCCCCTGGCGTGAGCCAAGTGCAGGCTTAGCGCGCCGCCGGCCGGGAGGCGTCGCCACCCACCACCCTCCCCGCAGGGCGTATCGTATAAAATGCTTTTTATTTCAAAGTGCAAAATGGTGATCACTGTAACAGTATAAAAAGCTGGCTTCCTCCCTCCTGCACAGTGACAGAGGGTCAGTTCCTGGAGGCACGTTTTGCACACATCGTGGCCGGCAGCGCCGCCCAGCAGCAAAACTCAGTCCCAGCGGCTCCCGGGGGTCCGTGAGGCAGGTCAGCTGCAGGCCCCCGCGGACAGCAGCGCGTGGCTCGGGTCCTCCCGCCGCAGGCCCGCGCCCCGCGCCCCGAAGCCCGGCCCCGGGGGGCTCGAGGCGGGGGAGGGCGCGCGGCCGCACAGCTCGGGCCCCCGGGCCTCGTCCCGCGCGGCCTGCGTGCGCGGCGCCTGGCTCTCCCGTGCGGCGCGCAGCTCGGCCACCGCGGCCTCCTGGTCCCGCAGGCGGCTGGCGGCCGCAAAGGGGCCGCACACGGTCTCCAGCAGGCCGAGTACCGCGCCAACGAGGGCCAGCAGGCCGCCCAACGCGTACAGCTTCACCTGCCTGCCCGTGGGCTTCTGCGCCGCCAGGTCACGGGCCAGGGGGAGGAGCGCGTGGACCGCGTCCATCGCGGCAGCGTCGTCGCGGACCTGCAGCGAGGCGGGGCGGGGCGGGACGTCAGGGCCGCACCCCGCGGACCGGGCCGGGCAGCGTCGGCGGGGCAGCGTCGGCGTGGCGCCCGCAGTGCTCACCTGGGCCTCAGCTCAGCGGCTGCGGCAGGCCTGCGGGCTCCTGGCGCCTCCTCCTCGCCTTCTCGCGGCTGCTCTCCAGACAGATGGAGCCCGGCGCCCGCGCCCGCCTTTATCTCTCGCCCGAGACCCGCCTCCTGGCGCCGCCAGGCGGAGACCGAGAGGAGCCGGGAGGGGGAGGAAGGGGCGGCGCGGCTGAGCCGAGGCACCTGGCGGGCCAGGAGCGGGAGCGGCGCACGCCCGGCCTTGTGAGCCGAGAAGCCGCCGGGCCGGGGTCACCGGGAGGCGCCGAGTCGCTAGGGCTGTCGGGGTGCACGGTTTCTCTAGTCCTGGGCAGCTCGAGAGGGGCTCCTGACGAGGGAATCTGGGGCTCCTCCCTAAGGGAGAAATACGTCATTAGATTCAGAAAGGGCTGTTTCCTTCCCAGGTGTGGGGCGATCCGAGAGAAGGCGAGGGGAGGGTTCGGGTAGTCAGCCGAACACAGCTCCACGCATCGGATAAAGGGCTTCTTTCCTGCCCGATTTGTTTTAAATTCAGAGGTGCACGCCTTGCCAGTCGGTTTATAGGGACGATCCCCCTGTAGCGCACACAGGTAGGTGTGTGAGCTAGGGGTCTGCTAGTGTCCCACCTGCACGTGTTTGTATAGGTGCCCTGCACGTGAGGGAACAGCCGTCAGACCCGAACTGTCCCCACGCCCACTTGAGAAGTGAAGTTGGGCTGGGAGGCAAGCCCTTGGGAACCGGCCCTTGTAAGAAATTTTCTCATCTAGAAAGGAAATATTTCAATAATTCTTTGCCATTTCCCTTCTTTTACTTCTTTGTACCAGCCCAGAGCCCGTGTAGGACATGGGTGCGTGCGTGCGTGTGTGTGTGTCTGTGTGTGTAGAGCAGACAGTTCAGGTAAGACGCTAGGAGGGACACTGGAAGCATGAGGGTATAGTTGATTAGGATTAAATAAGCCCCCGTGAGGCGAGGCTGTATCCCCTGTGGTTCTTGATACACCAGTTATGGAAGGGGGGAAGGAGAGACAAACAGGCCAAAAGGCTTTAGGCCCGGAGAGGGAGAGGCAGGGCCAGGAAGGGAAATCAAACAGGCCAGAAAGTTGGAAAGGTCGGAGACGCAGTCTTGCAACAGCCTTCACCTTCCGGCCGAGCCTGCCGCCCTGGGGAAAGGCTGTCTTTCTTGGCAGCTGAAGTTGTTTCCCAGACTGTTCAGTCAAAAAAGGCAGTGGAGCAGCTACCCTCTGCCTGTGCTGCTGGTGGCTCAGGGGGGGACTGGAGGGTGGGCATTGGTCAAGGCCACTGAGCTGCAGGGGTCTGTGTTTTAGTCTGGACTCTAGAAGTCCAGGTGATGGGGCCAAGTGGAGATGATTCTTAAACAGTTGTGTTTCCTGCCTGTGTTCTTTCTACCTTGTCATCAGGAAATTGTGTAACCAGGGAGCACGCCAGATTTAATTTCACTCTTGACATTTTCTTTGAATTTTCCTTGTCATTTCAGAGCACTCTTTCATAACCGGTGGAAAGGATGGGGGAGCATCCCATACCTGCCCGACACGTGGCGGCTCCCAGAAGAGCGGGTGATGTGTGTCCCAGGTGGGGCCCTCGCTGGGTTACGTTCTGAGGCGAGTTGGCCCAGCCTCAGACCCAAAACTGGCCGGGTATTTCCTGCGTTTCT
Source organism: Heterocephalus glaber (assembly GCF_000247695.1). Next base: position 2,320,278 of record NW_004624807.1, read on the forward strand.
GAAACCCAGGGATGCAAAGTGAGTCTTCCACAGGCGCAGGCTGCAGTTTGCCTGGGATTCCCCTTTCCCTTCTCTGGCCGTGCTAGAGTGTGTAGCGCCCCAGTGGGCTCCCTGCTCCCCTCTGCTAGCCTGACTGGCTCCCAGCCCCCACCAGCTCACTGTCCAGGGCTGGCGAAGGGGACGGCAGTGCCATCACCTGAGGGCACAGGTGGGTTTGGTCTGGGGGTTCAGGTGTAGCTGAGGCGAAGTGGGAGGTCATGGGATAGAAGGCCAAGGACCCCAGCGTCAGTTCATGCTCGGGGATTTCTAAACACGGCTCCTTGGATGGGGACTGGAACCCATTCCGAGGTGGGGCAGGCCAAGCCTTGGAACTGAATGGGCGGGCACATCCATCGGGTGGCGTCACTCTCCGAGAGCAAAGCCCCGTGTTGCATCATGCAGCTCAGACACAGCCATGGTGACCAAACACCCTATTTTCTTTGGGGTTGAGGGGTTTTCTGAGATGCAGGACTTAGAGTGAAAATGGAAGTAGTTCTAAGCAGAGTGGAACAGTGTGTCCCCTCCACAGTTTAGTCCATTTTCTGTTGTTAATAACGCAGTACTGCAGACTGGGTAAGTTACAAAGATAAGAGGTTTATTTTGGCTTGTGGTTCTAGAGGTACAAGGTCAAAGGGCCACATCACGTGTTGGCCTGTGGCAGAGTCCTTATATATGGCACAGGGCATCACATGACGAGACATGAGAGCATGTGTGTGCGCCTCTTCTGATCTCTTCTTATAAAGCCATAGGATCACCTGACTGTCTAGTCACAGTCATCTCCCGAGGGCCTCCCCTCTGGCCACCATTCATGGGAAGTTACACCCTGAACGCTTTACCCCCTTGCTACCTCACTTGGGTTAAATCACAACACACTCCAGCCACACCCAACCACGCCAGTGCCCTAGTGTCAATCTCGGCATGCGATTCTGGCCTTTCCTAGGCATGCTGAAGGGCCAGTTTTACACCCCCCCCCAATCTCTTTCTTCTGTACATGGAAACACCCACATCCGTCTACAGAGGGGAAAGTCACAAAAGGACAAACATGGTCTGGGTACCAAGAGAGAACTGGAGAGGAAGCGCTGTCCCTAACCGGCCTTGCATACCGGAGATGCAGGGAGAGGAGTCTTTCAGACGGTTTGTTGTGTGCAGCCTCAGTTAGTAATATGATTATTTTGTTACCAGATTCTTGCTACCCCAGAGAGCCAGCGCTGCCCTTGGAATTCCCGAGAGCTGGCGGGAAAGGACCATTGTTGGAGCAGGATAAAACTATTTGTATGTCTTATACCCCGCTGTAAAAGTATTTTTTAATCCTTGAGTTACTTTCATTTCATACATACTGGTTTTAGAGGGAAGGCATCTTACTGCTTAAATATTGATGAACTTTGCGGGGAGGGTGTGCTGATGCTCATACTATTACTGAGCCCTAAGTGGATGGTTTAAAATTTACGCGCCTAACCTGTATCTCCTCGTCAAGTCATGTGGCTAGAGTTTTAGGGTTTAAACCATTCTGTGTCTGTGTGGGTACCCTGCTGTTATCTCAGACTCGACACACTTAAAACAAGACTTCTTTGTATTCTGTTGTCTTCTTTCAAACTAAGTCCCTTTCCAAGTATCTTTCCTTCTAGTAGCACCATTTCCATTAGATTGGCTCTCTGGGCTTGAAATATTGCGTCAGTTTCTTGGCAAGGTTTTCCTAGACTGTTCTATCCCATCAGTCTCTGCCCAGTGCCCTGTTTTACTGATCTTTATAGTGCTTTTTTTTATGTGGCTTTATGTTGATAGAATTCTTGGCTTGGTTTTGTACTGTCTTTCATGCCCTTTGGAGGATAAAGTTCAAGAAGGCTGGAACTTTGTTTCTCTCTTTGCTGTGTCCCCAGCATCTAGCGTAACCCTTGGCACATAGTAGGTCTTTAATAGGTAACCATGGGAACCAATGGCCTCCCCTGTGGCTCGGGAGGTCCAGCAGGAGTGAGGGGTGGGGGAGATTGCGCTCATTATGCTCAAATGCTTTCAGGCTTTAGTGGGTACTCAAAAAAGCATTTGGCTTCTTGAGGGACAGTCTTTTGCTGTTAGTGTTTACCTCTGATTCATCTCAAACACTAAGAGCAAAGGAATCTTCCCCAAATTTCATTTTGAAAATCATTACCTGCCTGTTGGAAGCTTGAGGTGATTTCTGGTTGCCCATAGGATGAAGTCCTGAACTGCATGTTGAATTTGCATGACCTACTGTTCTTAGCCTCTAGGACCCCTTTGGATTGGTCTTCCTTAGTTGCCTAACTTCACCTCCTATTCTTCTCCTGTAAGAAGCCTTTGTTCCACAGAGGGCTTTCTTCTCAGACCAAGAAATAACTCATTCTCACCGCTGCGGAGAGCAGTGCTCACTAACTCTCACTGCTCACTTCTGCTTTCTTCCTACCTGAAACGCTGTCCTCTTTCTGTCCTGTCTTCCTTCCTGAGACCAAGTGTGAGTTCACGTGCTCCAGGAAGCCACCACTGCCCATGCCGGCACACCTGGATCCCTCCTTTCTGTGAATTCAGTGGCCTGTGTGGTTCCGCTGCACAGGTTGGCATTGTGCTGAACCTCGATTCATACAGCTGGCTCATTGTTTCTCGTGGGCTTGCTTCCTCTCTGCCGGACACAGAATCTTGCTATTTTTTGTGGTGCCAGCATATAATAGGGGTCCAATCCCTATTAGTTATACTGATCTGAATGTCCTGCTGGCATAGAGATTGAAAAATGCTCAGTTAAGACTCTCCTGGGAGGTTATTTTAGGCATAGTAGCCTGTCCTTGGCTCAGAGCCTTGGGGCTAAAATTGCCCAAGACCTGGCAACTTGGCTTAGTTCCCTCAGCTCTGGCCTCCTCACCTTTCACTTCCACTTCCAACTTTGTCTGGCATGGCTCTCACTCTGGGGCACTCGTGCAGCCTACCCCTGGGACAAATCACTGAGGAATAGACTCTTCACAGACATTAGCTTTTGTCCCTCGTGGCTTCTGGTCAAGCAGAGGCCCCAGCCTCTGGGGCAGGCAGGCTGTGGACGTGTGCACCGCCATGCTTGTGTATTAGAACACCAGCACTCTGCTACCTTCAGCCTCTTCTGGATGCTGTAGCACACTCTCGTCTGAACCAGGGCAAGGAACTTCCTTTATGCTTGAGTGCTAGTTGCACCTAAGATTGTAGGGCTGTGGAGTAAGCAGACTTGAGTTTGCCGAAGTCCTACCTTCTCCACTTGCTAGAGTCTACACTTAACTTCTCTGATGTCTGTTTCCTCATCTGTAAAATAAGAGTGATAATAATGCCTATTAAATGGAGTCTGCTGAAAGCAGAATGAGCTAGAACCCCATCAAGGGCTTTAGTGACGTCTGGCACAAACAAAGCAATCAATACGTGCTAGCCATTATTATTCAGTTGTCTGCCTCCTGCTACACGTGAGCAATTCCCATGATCCTTTATGCCACCCCAAGACATGGCCACTGCCTGGGTCCAGGAAGGCCCGGCACATTTGAGGATGCCATCCAGGAGGATAAAAAGTGCCCTGGGCCTGAAGAAGCTTATAGTGAAGTAGAGGACAAAGAAATGGAAATGTGTTATTAGAATATTAGAATCAGGATAAGTGTAGCAATAGGGATGGATGACGGGGGGAAACAGACTAGAATGAGAACTGTATCGATTCAACTTGGGGAGAAGGAGGACAAACAAGGAAGGCCTAAGATGAGTGGTTCCTGAGTACTTAGGGTGCTGAAGGTTACACGCGTTCAATAGGTGACAGCGGAAAGGGTCTGCTCAGGCTGGCAAGGGCACTGTTCTGAAAAGGGAGGAGCCACAGGAGAGTACTGCAGGACAAAGAGGCAAGGTTGGTGCCACAGCATCAAGAATGGGTTCTCGGGGCCGGGGATTTAGCTCAGTGGCAATGCGTCTGCCTGCAAGCGCAAGGTTCTGAGTTCGATCGCTGGTCCTGGAAAAAAAAAAAAAAAAGATTGTGTTCTCATGAAATACGGGAAAGTGAGGAGCCAGATAATGAGCAGGTAGGTACACGGTCATTGATGTGTGTCATCGATGTGTGTCGTGCCTGGGAATGGCTGCCCCTCCTTTCTTCTAGAAGCACATGCTCCTTAGCACTGCAGTGCTATCACACGCCCCTCGGGTTTCCTCCTAGCCTCTATCCAGCATCTGCCTGTCACCTGCCTGCGCCAGCGCTTCTCCGGGACTCAGTTCTGGAGCCTCTCCTCTGATCCTTCGGGCCCCTGAGGGATTCAGCTACCTGCAGGGCTCCTCTGCATGCAGATCTGAGCTCTAGACCTGTGTTCCCCTCCCTATTTGACTTGCATGTCTTACCAACGTCAGACTTAGCATGTGCAGCACCAAATGTCCTATGTGAACCCCATAAACTCGTACCCCCAGCTTTCTTAGTCTCAGCGTCCCTGACTGGACCTACCAGGTCCGAAGCTTGGGATCTCTTCTTCACTCCCCTCCCCTCTCTCTCAGCTCCCATTTGTAAATGATCCCAAAGACTTGTCATTCTGCCCCTTAACTAGCTATTAATTGTATCTGCCGTTTGTTCCCTCTGCTAACCCTGAATCTGAGCCCCATAATCTACTGAACTCAGCGCGGCCTTGAAGCCGGTGTCTCTGTCAGGACCGTTTCGTTCTACGCCACTCTCACCCAGAGTAATCTTTAAAAAAAAAACCGAGTGAATACGCCTCTTGTTTCTTTCAGTGGATCCCCACACTGCCCTTTGGATAGCACCCCAGATCCTTTGCACGCCTCACACGGCCACCCATGACCTTGTGCTTGTCTGTTTCCCATCTTTACGACATATCCCTCTGTCCTCAGTCTACATGGCATCCGTGCTATTCAGGACCCTTACAACTGCAGATCCTGCCATCTGGAGCACTCTCCCCATCTTCCTTCATCTGGAGAACTCTTTTTTGTTTTGTACTGGGGATCGAATTCGGGACCTTGTGCTTGTGAGGCAGGCGGCATCTGGAGAACTCTTACTCCTCCTCCGAGTGGCATTGTCCTCTTCTTGCGCAGTGACACCTTCCCTGCACGTAGGGGAGGCTTGCTCTCCTGGATGCACCTTCCATAGCCACCTCACTTTCCCTACTTGAACTCTGTTGTCCGTTTCCATCACAGAACTGTAAGCCTCGCTAGGGCACGGGCTGTCTCTGTCGTGCTTGGTACAGTGACTCAGAGCTAGTGTAAGTTGTAGTTCATGAGGTGTCTAATATGCAGCTATCCATTTGTTTTAGAATTGGCTGTACTCTAGGCAGTGGAAGACTAGTGAGTTAGAGTCTGAGATAGCAAGATTGGCTACAGATAGATTGCTGTGGCGTAGAGGGCATGGATACCAGTGGGGCAGGGCTGGGGAGGGGGTGGGATGTTACTACTGAGGTGCTGGGTTAGGACAGGCAATCGGGACAGAGGGAGGCAGATTTGAGCGATGAATCAGATGGCTCACAGACTTGTGCTGCAGAAGTGGAAGGAGTCTGGAGTGACTCCCGGGTTTGGGAAAGAGAGGAGGAAGAACTCACCTGGTGAGGAAACAAATGAGTTTCATTTTGGATTTATTGAGTTTGGGCTTAATAAGTGGGACATGAGGCAAAATTGGTCATCAGACAGTTGTATGTGACTCATGAATCAGGAGCTATAAGGTTGGGTCTGGAGTTGGGGATTGGAGAGGTTTAAATGAGTCAGGGGTGACTGGGAATGAGAGAGATCAACTCAGGAGGGGACTGAGGTCAAAGGGAAAAGGGTAGAAAGCAAAGCAGGGCCACCCGTGACTGCCTGAGGCTGGTGGTGAAACAACAGTGGTTCTTTTTTTCTACATCAGCTTCAGAGTGGCTCAGTTCAGGGGTGACTCACAAAATATTTTCCTCCCACATATTCAGAATCTAGGCTGGGAGCCTTCTTCATGTAAAGAGTTCATTTATAATATGATAAGCAGTATTCTCAGATTGCCCACCTCATACCTGCCCCTGTTATAATCCCCATAAAGTGTCTGGGACTTACGGCAGTGATGGGACAGTCACCCACCTGGTTAGCTTGTGTCATGAACGGGATGTTATCAGACGAATGGACCTCTCAGATGGGCCCTTCACAGGAGCTGGGCGGGCTTTTCCTGATGAAGGGATTCAAAGTGTGGAAGGATTCAGGGACAGAGCGTCTCCCTGGCTGACTTTGGAGGTGGAGGTGGCAGTGTGGCAAGGAATGTGGGTGGCAGTGGAAAAGGAATGGGAACCACTGGCTAGGGGCCCCTGCTGTGACGACAGGACAAAATCAACTCAAAATGTGGGGAGGACTGGGGCAAGTCTTGCTTTGATTTGATGGCCCGACATCAGAAACACCCTAGAGGTACCTGGACAGCTTTGCCCTACTGTTTCTTTTAGGTTCACTGAGAAGGCTAAGCCATGGCCAGAGGCAGCTCTGCTCTCTGTAAACCTGCGTCCAAGCAGTTTATCACCCAGCAGGCTGCCTGTGCATTATATTTAAGACTACAAATCTTAAATGGGCATGTAACCATAATTTATTGCTGCCCAAGTCAGTTACTTGGATTACTTCCTTAAAATGCATTTCCTCATACTTTCTCCCCTCTTCTTAAACTGGCTTTTCTTTCCTATATCATGCATTGGTAAAATAGAAGCAACTTAGTCCATATTCCAACCACCACATCTTCTGCATCAGTACCCCTCTGGCTGATCTTTTCTCACACTGACAAGGAGGAATCATCCCAGATTCTTTCTATACGAAGTTGCCTGTCTGCATCATCCTGGATTAAGGTTTTTTTGTTGTTTTTTTTCCCCTGGTACTGGAGATCGAACTTGGGTCCTTGCGCTTGCGCAGCAGGCACCGAAACCACTGAGCTAAATCCCCGGCCCTTGGATTAGGGTTTTGGGAGTCCATGAATAAGTTTGGCTGCTTGTGGGTCACAAGTAAGAAAATCTAATTTAAAATGACTTAAACAGTAAGAAAAACATATTTTTCCAAAGACATGGATTCCGGGATTGGTTAATTCAGTAGTTTAACCCTCTCCAGAGTGCAGGCTCATTCCCTTTCAGCGTGGATTGCCATAGTCTAGCTCCGAGTGTCCCAAGAGAGCTGCCACAACTTCAGATACCAATTCCAGATGACAGCACCCAATGGAAGAAGACAGACTGTTCTTTTTTTTTTTTTTTTTTATCAGCAAGGAAACGTTTCCCACAGTGAATAAAAGAGATCTTTGTTTTGGACTGGGCACCAGCATTGGGCCCAAGAGACCAAGCTAAAAATCAAAAGGAGTCGCTCATGGCAGAGTTCCACATCACCAAGCTGAAACTGAATCACTTATCTGGCATCCCGAGAAATCAGGATTTGAGAGATAATAGTCATATTTCCCAAATAGGCCAGTTTCAGTTGGCATGATAATAGTATTTTCACTGCTTTAATCCTTTCTCAAAAGAAGTGAGGAGAAATAACCCAAGGCTAACTCATCAGTTATTTTGCTATTGTTGTCTTCCTGCCTTACAAGGAAAGTAACTTGGAGATGACCAGTCTACTTTGTTCATTTGTTTCTGCTTTTTTTCAGCCTTTCTTTGTAAAACCATCCTGTCTGGTCAGCCCATCAGAACACAGTTTATTTTGTGGAGTGAAGTATTGCCAGATTCCAGATCTGAAAATGGAGTCAATTAAGATCTTTAAATTGTTTTAATTCTGTCTTTTGACACCTAGGATGACCCCAGTGATTCTTCTCAATGGGCAGAACTGGGTCACATGGCCCTCCTTAGGACCACTTTCGAAGGAAATTCTTAGCATCACATACTTGGCCCAGTGAGTCTCAAAGATTCTCCCTAAAACCAGCAGTAGCAAGACTTGAGAACTTGTTACAAATGCAGTTTATTGGGTTCTACCCGAATCCATTGAATCAGAAATTCTAGATGGAAGGGGCAGCCATCTGTGTTTTAAAACATTCTCTATGTGAAACGGATGCATGCTTAAGTTTGTGAAGGATTGGTAGTTTAGGAACGTTTATGTTCTCTTCAAATTCATATGTTGAAATCTAATCCACAGTGCAATGGCATTAATAGGTGGAACCTTTGGAAAATGACTAGATCGTGATGAATAGGATGGATTAGTGCCCTGAGAAGAGAGGCCGGAAGGAGTTATTTGTGTGGATACAAGCAGATGGCACCATCTGACCCAGACAGAGCAAACTCTCACCAGGTACAAATCTGATGATGCCTGGATTTTGGGCTTCCAAGCCTCTAGAACATGATAAATGAGATTCTGATATCTTGTTGTAACAGCCCAGAGAGACCAAGGGAACTGGCAGAAGCCAGCCAGGGTTTATCTCTGAGCCAGGGCTAGAGCAGCTTTCCTGAGGACCTGAAAAACACTTGAGATCTCTTAGCAAGAAGGTGGTCCTGCGAAGATACAAACTGGGTTGCCAAGCGCAGAAATCTGTTCTCTTACCACTCAGGAGGCACAGCCCAAGGCTAAGGTGCAGGACCCTTTGGTGTCAGATGAGCTGTTTTCTCACCACATCCTCACCTTCAGCAGTGGTAGAGAGGGAAGAGAAAGAGAAAGAGAAAGTGAGGACGGAAGAGAGAGGAGGGAGAGACTCCAAGGAGTTCTGCTCCTCACCAGGTTGAGAACCACTGCCGTGCACCTGGCCCTGTGGGCCCCTCCCTCCCTCCCTCCACCTAGCCTGTTGGTCTCCCTGCCACACCCATTCCAGGGGGCAGGGAGGGGCCAAGCTGCTTCTTGCCTGGGACTTCTGTGCGACTTTTGGGCAGCTGGGCTCCCTCTTCCTCTGCCTGAAGCAACCCTTTCCGGTGTTGTCTGGGCCTTGAGCCTGAGTCCTCCTCCCTTCCGATGTCAATAAAAACAATATTAAACTTTTAGTGTAGAGAGGGACTGATAGAATTCTAGATTTTCTTAAGGTGCATACTTCCTGTCTTTTTTGAGATAATAAGAAAAAATTTCAGAAGTAATTTTGGTGCCCCACAGTGTGTAGGGGTGCATTCTGTAATCCTGGCTACTCAGAAAGCTGAGGCAGGAGAATCAAAAGCTCTAGGCCAACCTCAGCAATTTGGCAAAAATCTGTTTGAAAGAAATCGAACAAAAAAGTTTAGGGATGCAGCTCAGTGCTGGCACTTTCTGGCACGCATAAGGCCACAGGTTCAGTCCTCAGTAAAACACACACACACACACTCAAACACTCACACATTGGTTCCCTTACCTGCTATCTTAAATGCTTAGCTGGCCTTGAGAAATCTGGCCCTGAATCTTTCAAGCTTATCACAGGTGTCACCTCCTCAGAGAGATTTGTCTTCATCCTTTGCAGAGTGGCACGCTCACCTTCTTGAGGCCTCCTAAGTATCCTGTCATCCTGATTGTAAAAAATATTCCCTGGAGTTGAAATCTGTAATGCTTAGGTTTAGTTTTAGTTTTTGTTCTTTATCTCCAAGGACAGGGTCTTGTCTCTTTTGTTTGCTGCAGTATCTTCTTTTACCTAGCACAACACCTTGTACAAGGTAAGTGCTCAGAAAGTATTTTCAGAATGGAGAGTGAGTGAAGGCAGGCTGCTCTGTGAGCAAGTGGAGGGGACAGTAATCCCAGGCCAGATAGGCCGGTGTGCATTGTCGCCCCGCCAGAGGCGTCTCCTGGCCTGGGCTGGGAGAAGGAGTTTCCTTCACAGAGGGGAGGCTTCCTGTTCGAGGAGGGAGGGCCTGGTTCCAACAACCGAGGCTCAGGGCCAAGGAGGGAGATGGGAGCAGGAATGTGCCATGAAGCTGGGTAGACTCCGGGACAGCAAAAGCTGATAGTTTGCTTTTAGATTGTAGTTTCCCTGAATCACTTCCACATTTTCAGTGTGGTTTCTTACACTCAGCAGCTGTGTGTTTTGTTCTTTGGGCCCTGGAGGAAAGGCTGGGGGCCAAACTGGACTGGAGGGGTTGGGCCCAGCACGGAGAAACGGGCCTGAGGGAGCTGGAGGAGCTTGCAGGAGGGCCGCAACCAGGATGCATGTGCCTGTGAGACTCTCACCTGGGAACTCTCAGAATGGTGCTGGGGTCATAGTGATCCCGACTGGCTGAAGAAGTTGGGTCATTCTGGTTGCAGAACTAACGGACTGTGGTAGTTATGTGTCCATGTGTCGGTCCCATGACACAGCGGTTTCCCGTGAACCGAGGCTGTGCAGACTTGGTTGCTGCTGTGTGGCTGAGTGCCCGGCCCCGCCTGGGTACCCGGTAGATACTGTTCAGTGAATGAACGGTTCTGGGTGTTGTGCAATTCTGGGTTAAAAGTCAGATGTGCTAACACATGACAAACTGGAAGAAAGGTCCAGGCCCTGAAAGTGAGGACCAGACAGCTGGGAGTGGAGGGTGTCGGAGTGAGACCTCAGCTTCAGGGTCCCCAGAACATCTGCAGGGGTGACACAGACAGCAAGCGCAGACACACAGCTGACTGGAGGTGTGCAGGGCTGTAGGCGAGGGAGTCTCTCGTCAGTGCTCAAGTTAGGCTCGGGACACTGTTGGCCCCCGGTTGCTCTGGGCATTCCTGGGCCTCATGTGGCACATGAAGATTTCTTAGTAAACTTCGTTAGGCTTTGCACTCATGGCCGAGGGCTGGGGTGGGTCAGAACCTCCCAGTGGGCCGGTGATAATTGGCAGCACAGAGCAGGCAGTGGCTGATAGACCCTGTGCTTCGCAGGCTCCGATTCTTTGGGAGAGACAGAGCATCCTTATAACAAGCATATGGATTCCGGCACTGTTAGGCCCTTGGTCCATCTGTGCCTTCCTCTCCACCAGATCTGAACCTCCCTCTTCTCCACTTCTCAAGGTTCTAAATGCTGGGGCTTGAAGCTTCCAACCTAGATCCACGGCCCCACCCAAAGACTATTTCAGTCCCAGATAGCACATTAGCATCAAACTGAGGCCCCGTCCTGCCAGCCCGAAGCACCAGCGATGGAGACAGAATAAAAATCTGGCACTTGCCTCAAGGCCACATGGATTTGGGATCTGTGGATGTGTGGTTCTCACATTCCTTCCAATTCATAGAGGAAAGAGTTTCTCTCTCCGAGTAACAGAGGAGTCTTGAGAGAGAGGAAAGAGATCTTCCTGGCATCATGTTCCTCAAGTAATATTTGTGATTAGGGTTTCCCTTGCCCCAAGAATCACATTGATAAATCAGTATCTTTCTTGAGCACCTACTTGGTGTATAAACATGAAGCTGTACACTCAAGGGATATCCTTGATCTTGAGGAGTTTACATTGCATGTTTAGGACAAATCATAAAATAATGGCACGTGAGTATACGTAAGTATGCAAACTGCTGACTGGATTATACAGATACATCTGCTGCCAGAGTTTGAGAAGAATTTATAAAAGGCGCCCAAGTTCATGGATTAGCTCTGATTCTTGCATAGGATTTTGCAAAGGCCAAAGGCAAGCAAGAGGCGGTGCAGACAGCAGAGCTGTGTGGCGTGTTGGGGTGGTGAAGACGCAGAGTCAGACCAAGCAGGTGGGTCGGTGAGTCAGGCGCTGTGGGTCAGGCCCCAGCGCGGCCTCCGTGGCTAGACTCTGCCTTGGGTCTTTGGACTTTGACGTGGAGATGAGGAGCAGTGCACAGGACGGATCCGTGCCAAATCTAGCTCACAGCAAAGGGAGCACAAGCCAAAACCAAGAGCGCGGGAGTGAAGTACAAAGGTGTGTGTGTCTGTGCAAGCGTGTACATGCGCACGTTGTGAAAATGGCACAAATCCAGGACTGGGCAACCTGCTCCAGCCATGTTTGGCTTGAGAAGTCAGAGCGGGAAGGTGCACAGGCCTGCTGTGGGGGTGTGGGTGGACTGGGAGAAGCCCCAGTACGCGGACAGGGCAGTGGGGCAGGCTGCGGAGCACAGCCTGCTCTTCCTTCCCCAGGCCCCGGGGCGCCCACAGTGCTCGGGGAGCTAGTGCTCAGCCAGGGCCTCCCGAGTGCCTCCTCAGTGGAGACTTTTCTCCCCATGGGCCATGCCCATCCAGCTTTCTCTTGGACCTGGAGGTGACTTTCTGTTGTTGTGCGCCTTCACGTAGAGTTTACCGAGCCACCAGCAGGGACACTTGCAAAAGCCAACTGGGACACAGCGCACCAAGCGGCTGCTTCTCCAGTGTGCCTGGGACCGAAGGAACTTTGCAGTGCTGAGTGAACAGACGCCCCGGAATCTTCTGCTTGAGGATTTACCTCACCCCAGTGTTTCTTTGCTTTAGCACCGGAGTGGCATATAGGTCTCCTAGACAGGTTTAGAAAATGTAAGACATCTCACCACAGCCACTGTTTTTGCCAGTCTCTGAGGCGTCACAGTCTACAAATCATTCTGCATGACATTTTCTTCCAGGCAAACAGATGGCCTCAACTTGGGAGACCAAAAGTTGTGGTAGAGGAGGCTTTGGAAGCGTGAGATCTGTGGTGGAATTCTGGTCTTGCTGCGTGCTGGCTGTGAGAGACAACTCCATGTTCACCAAGTTCTGCTGTGGTTTCCTCCTGTGCACAAACAGCAGGATGACTTGGGAGGTTCTGGCCAGGGGAGCGGAAGGCGGTTGAGTCATTTCGGGCCGAAGCATGCAGTCACCGGAGAGTCCGTGCCCTCGAAGTCCAGCGGCCTTCGCTTCCAGGGCCCTGTGTCCTGGCTGGTGCAGCAGCAGATGGCAGAAGTCGCTGAGCAGTTGATGGAGCAGAGCCCCCCACGCTGACCTGCGTATTACTTTGTGTGAGCTACAGACACTTGTTACATTAACCTGAGATTTTGTGGTTGATTTATTATGGCAGCGTATTATGCTCGCTCTCTGGCCTTGGGCGAACCACATAGCAGTACTGCGCTGGAGAAGTCTCTCAGTGAGCCGGCAGCAAGGACTGCGGCCCTGTTGAAGTGCGCTGTGTAGAGCGGAGCCTGCGGCACAGCAAGGGGTGGAAAGGCATTTTATTCTCTTCTGGTCTTTTCAGAAGACACACAGCTATTTTTTGGTGGAGTAGCACTTAAAGAGAGGCGTGAACACACCTGTAAGAAGCAGAAGCACACACTCCTCTCTGGTCTGCACCCGAGGCCTGTGACGAGGGGGCCCGGCCCGGCCCAGGCCATGATGCCATCAGGGGTTCTGGAGACCAGGGCACCCTTGTTCCCTGCCTGGCCACACTTGAGATGTCCGACAGATGAAGGTGACCGGGTTAGGAGAGTCTGCAAGTTAGGGTCAGGGTGAACAACTAACTGCAAGCCAGCTTGCTAGATCTTAGCAAATAACAAGCCAGGAAGCCCAGTAAAGTTTGAATTGTGGATAAACGGTGAGAAATGATTCAGTATAGGTATATCCCATGCAGTGTGCGGAGCCACCTCAAACCACCCACGGATTCCTGGTTTACCGGAGACTCAGAGTTGGCTGGCATTCCTGCATCTTCCGTGGCAGTCCTCGCCACCGGGAGCTTGTGGTTTCTTGTTGGGCACAGTGCACATACACGAGAGAGGCAGATAGAACGTCACCATCAGACGTGGACGGACCTTTACACTTGAACAGTGTGAGGTGCTGGGGATGCAGTTTCTGGGTGAGAGGTGGGGAATTCAGAATCGGTGGCCTTACCCTGAGAGAGGCACCCTTGGGGAGGGCAGTGGTTTCAACTGTCCAGCTTCTCGCTCCCCAGTGCAGGAGAACCGACCCCGCCCTCTGCCCCAACACAGACTGGCATAGGCAGGAGGCCGGGCTCGGGGGCTGCAAGTCAGCCTCCGCCTCCCCTGCGCGCCTTCTCTCCCCCACGTGGCTGTCAGCCCGCAGCCTCACCGGGCAAGCCTGTCCAGTGCCCTTCTGACATAACGTGGCGTAACGCGTCTAACGGCCCCCAGAAACAGTACGTCGTCGGAAAGGAAAACCACATCGTGCACGATCTGCAGCCGTGTAGAAGCCTCACAGCGCAAACTCTCACTGTAGGGCAGAGGGGGAGACTCGGGGTACAGCCGAGGAGAGGGAGGAAGGGTCATCAAGGTGACTTATGGAAGACGCAAGCCACGCACCTTCCTGTTTCTTCACTGTCATGTTCCACTAAAACACGCCCTGTGGGAGATGAGGGAACAGAAACAGCAAGAGTTGGGAAATACGGACGCTTTTGGATATTATCTCCCTGAGTAGTTTTTTCCTTTAGAGTTAAGTAGATTTTATGCAAGTTTGCCCCCTAAAAGCATCTCATAAACATGTTTCACAGCTGTGAAAAGCTAATTATCAATATTTTCAATCCAAAGGGTCAGTTTTGAATTCTGTTCTAAGAAGAAAGAATTAGATCGGCGGAGCACCGGCTGGGCATGGGCGCCTGAGCAGGCTTTGCGCTGCGGAGGCGGAGGCCGGGGAGAGGCAGCGCCTCTCCTTTGCTACCGCAGCCGTGCTGGGCACTTGTGAGCTCATGCAGCCTGCCGCCCAGACTGGCCCTGACCTTGACCCTTCTCCAGTTTTCCTGTCTCTTGCAGGCCACACAGGCTGGTTCGCCCTCTGCCCTCTGTGTTGGTAAACACTCCCTCCTGTTCCTGCCTGGATGCTGATGCGTAGCCCCACCCCCCAGACTAGGGAGCGGCTGCAGCAGATTCTTTTCCCTGGAGTCCACGTCCTGGCCCTTGGGGAGTTTGCCACCCATAGGGTGGATATGCAAGGGGTCAGGGGCTCCTCCAGGGAGGGCGGGGAGCAGCTTCAGTGAGCTCACTGCCTAGCATTTGGGCGGAAGTGCCCAGCCGCACGCTTCGCTGAGGATCATGCCTGGCTTGTTTCCTTTATGGTCACCAGGTCTGTGAGGTAGATTTGGCTGATTCCTTCCGGAGGAATGGGGCTCTGGAGGCTAACGGGGTTGTCCAGAGCCCCCCAGCTGGTGAGTGTGGAACTGGAACCACCTGCAAGCTCTCGCTCTAAAGTCTGTCCTGGGCCCCACCCTGAGGGCAGGGCACCCGGGGCTGGAGGGGCTTCGGTGGTCCCCAAGCCTGGCTGAGCCTCAGACCCCTCTAAGGATCTGTCCAGATCTCTGGCATTGTCTGGCCTGGCCTCGGCATGTGACATTTCGGTTCTCTGTGTGGCGCTGAGGGGCAGCCTGGGTCAGAGCCAGTGGAAGCCACCCCTTTATTGGCAAGTGATGCGGGTGAGGCCTGCAGAGGGGCTCGCCCAAGGGTTTCTTTTTTTTTTTATGCTGGGGTGAAACCCAGGGCCCCGTGCATGCTCAGTGCATGTTCTACCATTGAGCTACATTTAGAGCTCCCAAGTTTCCTGAGTTTTGCCTCTGTTGAGCACCAGAGGAGGAGCTAGGTCAAAACCACACATAGCTCAAAGCGTGGCCACGGTGGAGGTGCTGATTAAAAGCCTTTGAAGCTGCTGCTTCCAGACAGGCGGCCAGATGCCCGTGCCATATCCCAGCAAATCTCAAGACGCTTATTTCTTCGTACTCAGCCCTCGGATGCCAATTTGAACACTGGGACTTGTAGTTTGTCTCCTTAGTGGCCCTTTCGTGGCCATATTTAGGATTTTAAAGTCCCGGGGGCAGCCCTGTGGTAGGTCAGGGAGCAGATGTCAGGATGCAGTGCCCCCCCCAAGCACGCTCCCCCCCCCTGGGATGCGCTGACTGCCCAGGGGGTACATGCTGCCCCCAGACAGTTGCAGGTCTCTGTCCTCAGTGAGGCTGGGCCACAGCCACACGGCCAGCTCCCCACAGCAAATCCTTGGCCAAAGTCCACTGGCTCTGGACGCAGGTCCCGAGAACCTAATTCCCAGAGGTCAAGGGCTGAGCCCAGTGGAGGGAGGGGGCGTGGAGGGTGGAGGGGCAGCGTGGCCATGGGCCAACCTGTCTGCTGGAGGGGACTGGGGATCTGGGAAGGGCTGGAGGTGGCAGGAGCTTCCGGATAGTCCTCCCTCTTCTCAGGGAGCTGGCCAGCCCTGGATCAGCCCGGACCAGCCTCTCACCAGCCCCGGGTCGGCATGTGGCTCCACCACACTGCAGGCGACACTGGGCAGTGCCTCTCAGGAGGGTGAGGCATCTGCGGTGTGCTTTGAGACAGGCCAGGAGCCTGACCTCAGGCAGGGCATCCGTGTCCTTTGATGGGGCGAAGTTGTGTCATGCTCTCACCATGCCCTCTGCTTGATCTGCCCAGCCCGCTCCTGTGTGCTGCCTTCTGGAGCAGTGCCCGCCAGGGTGAGCAGGAAACCTTGCTGCCAGAGCTGCCCCTGTGGCCTGTGCCTGCACAGGGGAAGGTGGCCCTTGGGAGGTACTGGGGCTCTCTGTTCCAGATGCTGCTACAGCACTAGCACCACCCAACCCCTGGAGCCCCAGCCAGCACCAGTGCTCGGAAGACTGGAACGAGGGCACCAAGAGGTTTTGAGATGTCCCTCTTGGTACAGTTTGGGAGGCATGAAACCCTGAATCTGGCAGACTCTGCCATCATGCACTAGTGACGGGGAGACAGGAGCACAGGAGAGGGGAACATCTCTTGCAGCCGTTAAGAACTTGAGTGCTGGAGCTCCATCGTCAGTTACTCAGCTTCACGGAGAGGGAGGGTGAGGAGTGAAGTCACCTAGGCTTCTGTCCTGCCTGCAGCCACCCCGGCAGACACTGGCTCTCACCTGTATCTCACGGCATTCCAGGCCCACCTTCTCTACTTCCTGGGGAGGCTGCACGAGAGGTGCCCACTGCCTGGTTACCAGCGTGCGAGGCCACACCAGCCTGAGTCACGTGCGCATTTCCAAGGCGGAGGCTGGAGCCCACCCTGTCCCACAGACGAGGACTCAGCTGTGACTCACCGTGCGCAGCCGGTGCTCAAGCCTGAGTCATGCCCCTTCCTTTGCACCTGGGGGTCACAGTAGGGGCAGGCTCTCTTCTCCTCTCTCAGTCTGCCCACCTTTCCTTCACCTTCCTTTGACCCCTGTCTCTCGATTGCTCACTAATCAATGGCTGATCAACTTGCACGCCTTGAGCCTGACAGGTAGATAATGGAAGCAGTAGCTTCTAATTCCACCCTCCAGTCCGTTAGAGACACAACCAGGAGTGATAAGCAGGGAAGAAGGTGCCATGGTTACATTTCTGTAGTCTGAGTCAGTGCCCCAGAAAAGACCCCGCGGTAGCTGGCCAGGCCATGAATTTCCACTCTTAGTAACGCTGTCTGGTGCACTGCCTCTTTGAAGATGCAGCTATGCAAAAAAGGCACGAGGGACTCATTAAACTATTATCAATTACTGATTCTTCAGTGTGAACCCATTCATTCCACAAATATCAAACACCTATTATGTGCCAGGCACTTGGAAAACAGGGGTGAACAAAATAGAGATAATCCCTGCTTTCTTGAGCCTTGCATCCTTGCTAGAGGACAGAAAATAAACACGACAGATAAATTGTATAATTGGTTAGAAGGTGCCAAAAATATAAAATTTAAAAAAATCAAAAACCCACCAGTACCATGGTGGGAATGCTAAGGTTAGGGAACAGATTCTCGCCTGGCAGGGAAGCTGTTTGTAGTTCTAAGTGGGGCAGTCAGAGTAGGCCTCATCAGGAAGCTAGGGATTTGAACAAAGACTAAAACACAGTGATGGCTTTGCAGCTGTCCAGGGGATGAGCATCCACGAGGCAGGCACAGCTGATAGGCCTGAAATCAGAACATTGGCAATTTGGAAACACAGTAAGAGGCCTGTGCCTGGCGAGAGGGCAGGGAGCAACAGAGGCGGGCAGGGAATGGGGTGGGGGCCCTGCAGGCCTCACAGGCTCATGGCAAGGGGTTTGGGCTTGACCCTGGGCGTGTGCGTGTGTGTGCAGGGTTCTGGATAGGGAAGTAAGTGGCCTGTTGTTTTGGGGTCTGGCTGAAGACTCTGGAGAGGCTGATGCAGAAGTTCCAGGCAGACAGGCTCAGCCAGGAGGGATGAAGCAGATTCTGGTTACTTTTGGAAGGGGGACCTAACAATTTGTGGGTAGATTGGTGTGGATGCAAGAAAAACAGGAGTGGAGGATGACTTCACTGCCATTTCTGGAGCATGGGTTCCTGAGCCCAGACTCCGTGGAGTTGGGGGCGAGCGCTTGGGAGCAGGAGGTGGTGGGCAGAGGGCCTGGGAGAGGAGCTGGGGGCTTGGGCGCATCCCCTGCTCTCCTTGAGCCCTGGCTGGACGCTGGCAGAGCCATGGGCCCTGGTTTAGGGCGCTCCTCTCTGAACACAGTGGGCTTTGACACCCCGAAGCTTGCGCTGGCACCCGCACTTCTCTGGGGATGGCACTCTGACTTGGAGCCAGCCGTGCCCCTGAAGAGCGGGCCGCATTGGAGGGCTGCATAAACAGCTGCCGGAACTCGACAGGGTGCCCCGTCCCTCAGCACAACTGGTGTTTTCCTTCTGTGAAGCCAAACCAGCAGGATCTGCCCCAGCTTGTGCAGTCTGAGACACCCAGTGCTTACTTAGCTGGGCTCTGGGTCTCGGCGAGGTGGGCAGGAAGATTTAAGAGGTCCCGGCCACTCCTGCTGAGGCCGCTGCTGCCCCTCTCGGATTGCAACACTGCTCTCTTCTGCTGAGTTAATTATTATTGAGCTCTTTGTCACATCCTCTGCTGGTGGGCCGAGGATGAAAGTTTCCCCTTGAGTTCCGGAAGTTTGGGGAGTGGAGAGAAAGGGACTGAAGGGTGGGAGGGTTCCGAAGGCAGGAGTGTCAGAGGCCCGGCTTTCCTGCAGGGGCCCTAGGGGTCTGTTCTGTAGGGACAGGCAGAGGGAAGCTGTTTGCACAATCTCTGACTGCTGAGCCGAGCCAGATGTCATGGGCTGCTCACAGCGAAAGGGCAGCATTTATCTATTGCAGTATTGGTTGCACATCTGAACAGCTTACTGCCCATACTGCCCGTCGCTAATTATGGTTTCCCCACTGCACCTGAACTTGTGCTAAATTAGAAGCCAGAAGTTAGGCCCAGTTGAATCCACAGAAGCCTAAGTTCTGCTCCTCCCTTCAGGGTTCTCACAGTGCGTTCTGCTCTGCGGCGTAACCTTCCAGTGTAGAGACTTCCCGTGGGAGACACTGGCAGTGCTGGAACAGGTCAAGGGTCCCCACTGCACTGCAGCTTAGCGGAGTCGTGTTCCGATGCGATGCCAGGGTGGGCGCTGCAGGGCCACGACGGGCCTGGGTGACCTCCAGCGCTCCGGGAAAGCCCTGTGACCCAGCCTTGGGAACAGTGCTCTGTGAGACAGCCAGGAGACCTGGGCCTGCTGCTGCCCGTGGAGCGGCTCCAAGTCCAGGGCCGGAGCTCACTGGGTCCCACAAAGGCAGCTGTGTGCTCGGGGATGGCCGGCCGGCCGGCGGGAGGCTGCTGAGACGTTAGTCCAACTGTGCCTCAGCCTTCCCTGCACTCCGGGCAGGTCTGTTTTCTGACCCTCCAGGGGAGCATTCCTGCCAGGAGGGTGGGGCTGGAGCCCAGCCGCCGCAGCTGGGCAGTGACTCAGGCAGTTACCTGTCCTTGGGCTGCCTGCCAGCCCTGAGCTGAGCTCCTCTTCCTTACTGTCAAACTTCCCCGGGGTGAGGTGAGCTCCGACCCCCTCCCTGACCCGTGCAAGACTCCGCCAAATTTCCCAAGAATCCAGGATCTTCCCCTCTCCCGGAGAAGGGTCTGGTGTTTTCCAGACTCCTGGACACTGGGCCTCTCACTTTCCAGGCCGGTGGTGCATGTGGGGCTTTAACATTGTGTATGAGCTCTGGTCTCTGTGCCTCTGCTTGATCTGTCCACGGTGGCCCAGGACAGAGGGAAGCTGACCCCTCCCGGCCTTGGGACAGTGCCAGGTACACTGCCTGTGGGGATGCAGGGCCTTCCCCCCCCCAGGGAGCCTGCTCTCCGATCATCATGGACATCTGCCTGGTGCTTTCCGTTTGCAGCGGCCCCCTCCAGCACTCGGGGCACCTAGAGGCAGGCAGATACCGTGGAGCTGGCTTCGAGGCCTCTGGGACCCAGCCACTTGCCCAGTCCCGTCTGGGGTGGGGTGCGTGAGGAAGGATGGGCGTGACTGCGGCCAGATTCCTGGGACCCGCCCGCCGTGGGGCCACGCCCAGCCAGGGAGTCTCCAGAGGTAAGGCTGTTCTTTAAAACTTCGGTGCCAAGAGAGGAGACCCCCACATCTCCAGGGAGCTCTCTGAGAGGCTGTTGGAGAAGGAGCAGCAGCAGCTCGGGGAGGTGCAGGTGCGTTACCTGCCTTTGCCTGCCCCAGGCGGGGCGGGAGAAGCTCCGGGCACCTGGGCCGCAGTAAGGGCCTGATTCATTCCTGTCCTAGGAGCTCGCTGAGTGAGCTCACCTGGGAGCACTGGGTAAAATATCTTCGAGTGTTTGGATTGCTCTTTCATATCTAATAAGTGCCTGGTGACTAGAAGAAAGAGCTTTAGATCCGGGTGAGCACCGAAGAGAGTGGGAGGTGGGCTGGCCCGGCTCAGAGGGCCTCGACCTGGGGGTTCCAGTGCGGGCGGGTGTGGGCCCGACTCGGCCGGAGGACCTCAGCGTCCAGGCCCCCAAGCAGGACCCCTGACTCTCCTGGGGCTGTGTTGAAGGAAGGCTTCGAGGCCTTAGGATTTAAAAATGTCAGAAATGCTCGCAGATCCAGCTCTGCCCTGCCCTGCCAACCCTGTCCTGCACCCCAGCCCAGGGAGTGTGCAGCTGTCCTGGGGGCAGATCTGGTGTCTGATGGAGGTAGAGGGACAGCGTGAGGGCACAGGTGGAGTTTCCCAGCCTCCAGCCTGGCCGGTGGCCTCAGAGGCCTGGCTTATAACGGGAGACATCCTGGGCTGCTTTTAGTTCAGAGGAAATCATCTCTTGCTTTTCTTGAAATGCCAGCCCGATCTCTCTCCCTGCTGTGCCCCAGCTGCCTGCGTAGCTTAGGACTGTGGTCAGCACAGCCTCAGCGTCCGAGGGGCTGGGTGACAGTGGAGATGGTGCCGGTGGCAGGAGAGAGGCCGCCTCTGGGCCCTGGCTGCTGAGCCTTTCACTCTGGGGCCTGTAGGCCGGGCTGGGCTGAGGCTGCAGTTGGGATGAGGAAGTGCAGCCCTCGCTCAAGGCCCAAACAAGCCCTTGGGCCTCCTGCTGCTCTTCTCCCTGCAGAAAGCCTGCCCCTTCCATCTCTGCGTGTGCTCGGGCCGTCGGGTGGCAGGGTTCCCATCCATTTCAGAGGAGGAGGCTGAAGTCTGGGGCGGATGTCTGAGTTGCACACCAGCTGGGACGAGGGCCGCACATGTACCTGCTGCTCAGGAGCGGCTTCAGTCAGGTCCCTGGGTGGCCAGGTGCAGACTCCTGAGAAACATGAGGACAGAAGCAGAACAGGAAAGGGGCATGTGACTATCTCACCAGGCGCTTTGCTCTGTCCCAGGTGAGGGTCCTGTGGGGACTACCCATCTGCTGATCATGAGGCCACTCCTCCTCCTGTGTCTCGGTGAGTGTCCCTTCCCACACTCCAGGCCCTGTTAGGTGGCAGGGAGGTGCAGCAGGAGGGAGGAGCGAGCTTACTGAAGTGTGAACAGTGTCTATTGTCCCAGAGTTCGGAGCACTTGTCCAGTGGGGACACTCGTTAGAGTCCCTCTCCTTTGGGCCTGGGGAGGGGGATTCTCTGCCTTTCTGGAAGGCTCCCAGGTGTCTTCTTCCCGGGTAGCTTGTGGCTTCCTGAGTGCTCTGCACTTTGAGATTCCCATCATCTCACTCTCTCTGGTTCCATGGCGAGACCTTGCCATTTCCCAGTGAACTGTAGCTGGGTACTTGAAAATCGTGGCCAGGCCAACCTTGCAGATAAAGCAGCAGAGAGGACGCAGGTCTCCCAGTGTTCCACAGATGCCTCTCGCCAGCCCTCCTTGGGCTTAGAGGATGCACTGTAGTTGGAAGGAGCTCGGGCCATGTCCTGGTGGGCCAGAGTGTCTCTGACTTGACTCTGAAAGCCACATGTAGATGCTGAATTGCAGGACCACCTGTGGTTTTGGTTGTCAGCGTTTCTTCTCTCCTTTTGAAGTTTGGTGTTATGGGATAGGATCACCCAGCAGTATGAGGACTGCAATTTCTCCTGCCAGCTGGGAACAGGAGCATGAGTTAAGGAGAAAGTCTGGTCCTGCCACGCTGCCAGGTCCCTGGGGGTGCTGGGGGCCAGTTCGAGCCTCTGCTCTCCAGGCTGCACCCTAGAACCCCCTGTGATTTCAGCCTGGCCTGGCCTCCTGTGCGCCCAACAAGCCTGCTCCCGTGGGGCCTGCTACCCGCCTGTCGGGGACCTGCTGCTTGGGAGGACCCGGTTCCTCCGAGCTTCCTCCACCTGCGGACTGACCAAGCCTGAGACCTACTGCACCCAGTATGGAGAGGTAGGCCCTACATCCTCAGCCTCCAGGGCCCAAGAGGCGGCGGGTAAGCCTGCCATTTGTTCGGGAAATACTCAGCGTGTGCTTGGTATAGGCCAAGTGTGCATGGTGGCAGCGATGGGTGTGCAGCAAGGAAAGTCTGAAGCCAGATTCCTGCCTCTGAGGGGTCTGCATGTTGGCTGGGCAAGAGAAAATGAGCTTAGCATCCACCGAACAGCGCCTTTCTTTCTCTGGATAAAGCTGGGGCCCCCTCTCAGCAGGGAATGGACAGAGGGTGGGCTTCTAGGCCTTGGGAACAGGCAGAGAGACAAATGTCAGCCTCCTAGGTATGGAGGGTCTGATGTGCCATCTCTGATGGCAAAGCCAAGGCTGTGTGTGTTGGCTGGCGCTCGTGCTGTGGCATGGGCCGAGTTGTACTGAGTCCCTCTGCTGCCATCGTAGGTCTTGGAGAATACACAAGCAGTGTTCACGTTTACCTTCTGTGTTTTCCCCTGCCACGCGAAAAGAGCCAACTTTCTTTATCCGTCAGCCGTGGTGGCTCATGTCTTTCACCCACTCAGACAAATGAGACACATTTACACTCGTTCAAGGACACAGATCAGTGAGACAAGCGCGAAGCCACTTGAGGTTATCAGGGAAGGTCAGAAACTCATTTGATAGACTGGAAAAGGAGCTGAATACATCCAGGAACTCTGCTTTGATCTACATTGATTGAAATTGCTTGGCTTTTTCAAAGAGCCGTTGCCTCTGAACCTTTTTTGTAGGAACTTTGATTTTCTTCTCTTTCCCCCTCAGCAAGGTGCAGTCTTCCTTTACTCCTTGTGTTTGCCAAAGATGAGACCACTTGGTGTTTTCTCACCTCCTGGCCTTCTCCCAGGCCACCTCACTACCCTCAAAGCAGACTGGCCCAGGGGCTGAGCAAGGAGAGCTCTGCTCGGACTCCTGCAGCCTTGGGGGAAAAGAGAGAGGGAGGGAGAGAAAGCAAGCGAGCCAGGCCGAGTGCCATGCAGGGACTTGGCCATCTGAGGTTTCGCCTTTTCAGGCTGCCCTGTCCTCAGGGGCCTGGGAGGTGGCATCCAGCGCAGCCTCTGCCCCGCTGTCCTTCCCATCCCCAGCGTTCTCTTTGCTATTTTAATCACAGATGGCATTGGCCAGTGACTTGGGAGTGGGTGAGCAGAGGCGGCTGTGGTTTCTGCCCTCACCCACTTGGATGTGGGGAGGCCCACTAGGCAGGGTTGGGTAAGGCGAGGGCTCCCTGGGGTCCCACTTACTCCACAGCCTCAGGGGCCTGGCAGCATGAGCTTTCTAGGCTGCAGTCCTTGCAGCTGCCCCTTTCCCACATACCCCAGCTCTGACCACCCCGGGAGACCACTGCTGGTGCCTGGCCCCAGCCTGGCCTGTCTTCCGGAAGCGGAAGAGAGCTCCGTGTCGGTTCAGGTGCGGCCCCTCCCAGCCCTGCCTGCTCTGCCTGTCCTCCGCTGTGCCTCGGCTTCTGGCTTCTCCCAGCCTGCCCTCTGCCTCTCTCAGGTGTCCTCTGGAGCCCACTGCCTTCCCTGCTTGAAAGCAGCCCCCGAGACCCAAACAGGGTGCTTGCAGAAGAGGCCTGGACTTTGGCAGCCCTGGGGATGGGTAATCGTGGCTAAAGCTGACACACACTGGCTTTTCTTTCTGTGAGGGGAAATGAATCCAGGTAACCTTTGGAAAGAGGCAGGGCCGGGATGCCCCAAGGGCGGTGTGTGACCCCAGGTCTGCCCCGCCTTGTGGTGTGACCTCCGCGGAGGGGTCCCCATCCGCGTCTCGCTGTCCTCTTCCGTGGGTGAGGACTGGCGGTGGACGGAGGGTTCCCCAGTTTGCCCCGTAGCCTTTGGGGAGGTGCAGACTGCGGACAGCGGACAGCGCGCCTCTGTCCTGCCTTCTGCCTGTCTCCTTTCATCCCCTTCCTGTCCCGATCCCTGCCCTCCTCACCACTGTGGCTTCCCGTGGAGCATCC
Organism: Heterocephalus glaber; assembly: GCF_000247695.1. The sequence goes on from NW_004624807.1 coordinate 2,344,606, forward strand.
ACAGGGTCCTGCACAGGCTCCCTTCCCGCCTCTGTTGTGGGCACCGGGAGCCTGGCTGAGGCAGTGCGTCGTACCTTGCTGTGTGACAGAAAGTAGGAGTTCGGGTTTCAACTGTGTGGGGTTCCAGTTTCAGCTTTTAGATTCACTTGTGTTATTTATTGATTTCTGAGATTGGGTCTCAGCTCAATCGTTAGGCTGGCCTGAAGCTTGGGATCCTCCTGCCTCAGTCTCCTGAGGAGCGGGGATGGTAGGCGCAAGCCATTGCACCTGGCATGCTTTGTCCCTAAATGACACTAATAGTGGCTGTCATTTGTTAAGCACATTTTCTGTGTGTCCTGGGTGTCATATCAAATATATGCACGTATGTGTTATCTCGGTTAGTTGCACAGTACCCTCGAGGTGTGCCTTGTTAACCCGTGAGCTGTCAGGAGCTTCGGTGTGTGCAGACCTGGGTCCTGGTGGAAGCCCAGAGGTGCTGAGTCTCCTGGCGATGACACCGGGAGGTGACCTGGGCACCCCAGCTGCGTCCTTGCTGCCCCCACCCAAGTCCGCACCTCGCTCGGGTCCAGGTCTCTGCTCCATATCCTATCCTGTCTCCACTCAGGCGCGATGGGCGAGCCCAGAGCTGGCACAGAATCACCCAGAACCTGCTGCCCAGGTGGCACAGGGGCCAGTGGAGTGGGGCTTCGGCCCTGGGTGTTTCTGTCTCGCTGGCGACCCCTGAGCCCCAGAGCCTCTCCCTCCCCAGCCCGGCCCTCCTGGCTCCTGCCTGCTTCGAAGCGGCTCCTCTGCAGGCCGGCCTTGCCTGTTTGCTTGCTCTTCCCGTGGCCCAGCCTGTCTCAGTGGTGAAGCCCTGTTGGCCTCAAGGCCTTGCTTCTGGGGGTTTGGGTGCAGGTTGCAGTGCTCCTGGTGGACGCCGGACTTGGTCAGCTTGGCTCCGTTGCGCTTTCTGCCCAGCTTTGCCCTCTGGGCCTCCCTGCCTGCTGACCTGTCAACTGTCTGGGCTTGGCCTAGGCAGTTCCTTACCGAACAAGCCGAGGCTGCAGTTCCAGGCTGTTGTTCAACTCCCTGACAACATCTGGGCAAATGCTCCGCACCGTTACTCCCTCAGCCTCGCTGCGTGTGGGATGAAGGTGGACGCAATGCCTCCGTGGCTTCTCCACCGCCCTGGCCTCACCTGAAAACAGCAGCAGTGACAGGGCTCACTGGCTGCAAGGAAGAATGTGCAAGTGAAGGCACTGCCCGGCAGGTGCCCCCGGCCCTCCCGGCCCTCCCGGCCCTCTCTCTCCCGCTCCTGCACGCACAGGTGGCCCCGTCAGGGCCCCCATGCTCTCTGCACCTCTCCCCCAGCAGGACACGTGCCACACACTGTCCGGGGCCATCCACTCTGCTCCAAGGCCCGAGTGCAAGTGCGGCTGCCCCACGCTGGAGTGAAGGCTTCCTGCCAGGCGGCTCTGATGCTCAGAATAGGACGCGGCCGGGCGAGGGTCAGGGCTCCTCCCCTGCACCGTCTCCTCATGGGAAATGCGGGAGTTGGGTCCGTCGGCCTCCACGTCTGCCCAGCTCTGAGGGCTGCTCATTTCTCAGGGCAGCGGGCAGCGTGCATGACCTGAGGACCTGCACACCTCACGCCCGACTGGCGCGGGGCTGAGCCGCGCCCTCTCTCATCTGGGCTGCTGCACACTCTGCAGGAACCAGGGCTGCTCTGGAAGCTTCCCAGCCTGGTCTCTGCTCCCGAGCACATCTCATGTTGAGTCTGCTCCCCTAAGTGCTTTAATTTATTCTCTCCCTTTCTAGAGGAAGCTTAATTACTTACCTAGTAGCCTTGATAACAGTCTTACGCAGAGCCCTTCTCAGGTTAATTGAGTGAGTAACCCAAACAGCTGTCATTGTATCGCTTGCAAGGAAGCTGGGGGATGGCAGCCAGTTAGAGGTCCCCTCCTCTCTTACCCACCTGTGCACACTCCGCAAGCCACTGCCTGTCTCTGTTTGGTAACTCTGTCAGTTATCAGTCAATCACTTGGCTGGGCTGGGGGTTGACCAGTACCTCCCGCATGCTGGGCAGGCACCATCACTGAGCCACCTGCCCAGCCCCTTCACTGCCTGCTGTCTTGACCCTTAGGCCTGTCTGACCAAAATATCTGCTTGTTTCCAAGTTCTAAGAAGGTCTAAAACTCCTAAGACTCTTGACACTGAGGCACCGTTGAGTCCCTGGATCTAAACGCAATCCCCGTAGGAAAGACACCAATCCCCATTTAGGCCTGTGGCCAGCTGCCCGTACCTGTGCATCTGTGTATCAGAAACTTAGCCGTGGATTTTGAAAATGATCCCCAGAGAGTCAGACCAAGGGTGAGTCACATCTCAGAGGATAAAAGAAAACGGAAAAGGGCTTTGGGATTCTAGGAGAGCTGCTATCTATCGGAGAGAATCAACACTTTGGTTGGTGGAATGTAAGACTCCGGGGTCCTGGCAGTGACAGCTTACAAAGTGGGGCTTGTGAAGCTGAAAGAGGGGAAGGCCTAGGGATACCACTTTGCTGGCTGCTGGGGTTCAGGCAAGGCAAAGACCTGCAGACCTGCCTTGCCTCTTTGCCAGCCTTTACCGTCTGCCTGAGTTCATGGCAGGGACTGTAGGAGCCATCGCCACTGATGGATCCTGCAAAAGTTCCTGACACACAAGCCAACTCTGCACTGGGACCTAGCATGACAGCCTTGTTTCTGGAGAGGTCTGTGCTAGAGTGGAGGCTGTTCTTCTCGGGGTGGAGGCAGAGGAAGGAAGGGGGTGTCCTGAGACCAGCTCTAGTCTGTGCAGTTTCCGGTGGTTACCAAGCCATTCTGTTGCTTGCCACATGGGTGGGTTGGAGCTAGAGGCCTGGGATGAGAATCCCTGCCTCATCCCTTCGTGGCTTTGTGTGTGGGCCACATTTCTTACCTTCTCCAAGGCTCAGCTTGCTGTAAAATAGGGATACCCACCCTTTGTATGGTGTAACGTACCCCCCAGGGACTTGGGAAGGCTAAAACAGTGCTCAGGAGCGAGGCCGGAGCAGTGTGATGTCGGAGTGTGTGGTACACACCCACATCTCTGTAGTCAGAAAGAGACTTTTCCAGACTTCTGCAGACAGGGCCGTCCTTATTAAAGTTTTCTTTGGTACTGGGGATGGAACTTGGGCCCTTGCACTTTTGGGGGAGGCGGTGGAACCACTGAGCTAAATCCCTGGCCCCTTAGTAAGGGTTTTGATCCTGTTTTACTTCATGATGAAAGAAGGTGAAGTTGAAAGTGGCCCCAAACAATCGCAAGAGTCCTCCCACTCAGCACTTGCCACGGGTCCTGACTGTTGATCTTTCCCGGCATGTCTATCGATGTAGAAATTCTGGAGCTCATGGAATTTGAGGATGCCTTGCCGACCAGAGGCCTCTGGGCTCCTCCCGCTGCCCTCTTTGCTGGGAAGAGAGTTTCTCCAGTGTAGCGTCTGGGCTGTGTCTGATTTTTCACTTACTTCTTTGTATACTTATGGGGAGAGTGCTTTTAACTTCTGGCCGATAAGCTGGATGGGGAGAATTGTAATAGCAAGTTAGAGCAAGACGGAGCTTCATTATCTCATCAACCCTGGACTTTCTGTCTGTTTGTTTTGGTTCTTCCTTCTCCTGGCCCTGGCTGGTGGCCATGACCCTGACGGTAGCTTCTTAGATGGACACAGGCAGCCCCCGGCTCCCCCATGGAAGGAGCAGAGCCTGTTTCCTTGTTTTGCAGAGATGCAGAGCTTGTGTTAGCATGTGTCTTCTTTTTCCAGCCCTCTCTGCTGTGACTCAGGCCCCCGCTGGCTTTTGCCCACTCTGCTGCCCTCCCCTTGCTCACTGGTAGGGTTTGTCTTTCCACCAGACTGCCTAGTGACTAGAAAGCTCTAGGAGAAAGGAGAAAGCTCAGCTTTCCAGCTGGAGAGCAAGTGGGAGCCAAACTGGCTGGAGGCCAGCCAGGCTGCACTGATGATAACACTGCATCTTGAAGGCAGCAGAGGCCGGAGAGTGCTGGCTGGATGGACCAGAGCAGCTGCCAGTACAGCAAGAGCTTCCATGGGGTATGGGTGGAGGCACGCAACATGCAGGAGGAGGAGCCTCACCCTGAGAGCCAGACACATGCACACGTGTATTCATGCACACACTACGTGTGAGAGTACGAGAGTAAGTTACAGAGGGAAACTGAGGCTCAGCAGGAAAGAAGAAATGTGCAGGTTGTCTTTACATGGGCTTCTGAGGTAGCCACTGCTAGCTGATGAGCGGAGCTGCTTAAAATACCTGACTCAAGCCTGTTGGCTTATGCTGCCCTGAGGCTTGAGCCAAATCCCTCCTGGAGCTGTTACTATGATAAGTGGCATGTAGTTCAGGAGCCCGTGAGGCGGTCTGACCCAGCTGAGCTGTGCGCGTGAATGGAGGGTGGAGGAGGCGTGCAGCGCCTGGAAGGACAGCAAGGCAGGGAGCGAGCCGCGCCAAACACCCTGGACATCTCCAGTTTATTTTGTTTTATTATCCTGAGTATGGATAATGTGTTAAGTATCACCTGATACCTGTATATTGGTGTATCTCCTACCAAACATTTTCTGTTCCTTTAAAATACTGTATGCATTTGAGATCCTAGCGCATATACAAGCTTGTACCTAACTTTTTCCTCATGAAATACAATGTAATTAATTTACAAGCAATTAATTTTTTAATTTAAACTGCTTTTAGTAGTCACATAATAGCACATCACTTGGGAGTGTCAGAGGCATTTCCACAGTCCCCAGCACCCTGTCCATGACCCTGGCAAGAGAAAGCCTTGTTTTTGCTGTTCTCCTGGCCGGGAGGCCTGGGATCAGCTCCCGGCAGAGCGGGCTGGGGGGCGGGGTGTGACTTCGTGCGCGTCCCAGGAAGGCAGCTGGCCCTGTCTCTCCTCTGGACATGTGCCGTGTGCAAACAGGATGAGGAATGGAAAACTACCAGGAGGCTGGGCAGAGTGCAGAGCAGGACATGTCCCCTGCCAAGGACAAGGACAGAGCTCTAGAGGGGTCAGACTCCAGCAGGAGCCTTCCCTGTCCAGAAAGGGTTATGCTAAGTGCCAGCTGTGTCAGCGGGTGGCGCATCTGCAGCCTGTGTGCAGCTGAGCCAGGCTAGCTGGGGAAGCCAGATTCCTTCTGACAGTGCACGCTCTGCCTCAGCCACCCCGAGATGAGCCCCAGAGGCAGAATAAGCTCTCCGTGAGGCCCGCTGGGAGATAGAGAGAGAGAGATCACTTCCTCCCACGTTCCCAGGAGATCTGCCGGGCAGCTGAAATGAGAGCATAAGAGAGAAGGGCGGGGACTGCAGGGAGAGAGGGTCGGACAGAGCGCCAGAGACAGCGGCAGAGATGGGACAGGGAGGTGGCTGACACTGGAGACCAGGCAGCAGGAGTGTCCTGCCAGCTCTCTCATCCGTAAGAGGGGATGAATCTGCTTACCACATAAGGCTGTTGTGAGGTGTAGGCAGGTTGTTGGGTTGAAGTCACCTGACGTGGTTTCTGGAACGTGGCAGCTACTCTGTCCCTCAGGATGAGGCGGGATCCTCCTCTCTCTTCATTCCTGCTTTAAAACCTCCCTGAGTGCAGGACAGGAATGTCGGGCAATATGTTAATGAAAGTAGTCGGCAGATTTGAATATTTGCTACTCACTCATTTACTGAACAGGTATGAGTGAGGGCCTGCTATGTGCTAGGGCCTTTTCTTTTTCCCTTTTTTGGTCCATGTTTGCAGTATGTGATGACCGCATTTACCGTGGGGAGTTGTACAGGTACAAAACACGCCTCAGTCCCCCGCTTCCTGCTCCTTCCCACTGCCGGTCCCCTTCCCATTTGCAGCAGCTCTGCTTTCATTGTTCTTCAGTTCTCTTTTTTCATCCCCTATATATGTGTATATATATGTATTCAGTACTTATGTAAGAGGAACTACGTGGCATTTAAGCTTGTGTATCTGGCTTATGTCATTTAATACTGTGGTCCCGAGATGCATTCATTTGTCCACACATGCCTGCAGTTTATCTCCTTCATGGCAGAGTAGTGCTGTGTTCCAAGCACCAACATACCGCAGCGAAGGGAAGCAAGCCCCTGCCTTGGTGCAGGGTGCATTCTAGCAGGGGAGGCACATAATTCACAAACAGATAGACACTAAATGCACAAAATGTCCAGCGGAGAAGCCACTCCGAGGAAGAATATAGCAGGGCAAGGGAACGGCCTGGCAGGGAGGGGAAGGGTGGTGGTGGCGCCAGTTTGCATGTGCAGACCTCTTCTCTGAGTGGCACGCAGTGCTAAGGATGGCGATTTTGGACGTGACAGGCGTGCCTCCTGCAGACTGGGGTGAGCTGGAGAGTGGGTGGGGAGCAGAGGCCCACAGAGCAGCACCTGGGCTCTGGGCTCTCTGCTGGGCTACTTCCAGCTCTGCAGAGGGAGGTGGTGTGGGGCAGGGAGTTTCCACGACTCCAGGCACAGGCCCCGCACATTCACTTGGCCTCTTTGGAGCGGAGCTGTCAGGTTCATCCATCCTGATCAGGGTGCCCACGCATTCCGGGCCATCGGCCCAGCTAGCACATGGCCTTTCCAGACACAGGAAGCTCCTTCTTGGTTCTGGGGAGATGATGTTTAGGAGAAAGCAGAGGCCTGGATGATGGAGGTACAGTTGGCCCAGCCCACATGGTACCAGTAGGCCCGTGAGTTCTCGTCAAAGCCTGGCTTTCAGTTGTGACTGAGTCTATAGCCCCCAGGCAGTGCCCTGGAAGCCGGGCAGGGGCTCAGCATCATGGCTACTTGGAGAAAACACATGTTATGTGTGGATCACGTGGTGCCAGGACATGGTCATGTTATATCTGTGTTGTGTGTACACACCTACATGTGTGTGTATGTGCACGCATAGGCACGAACTTAAATGACAAGGAGCAGGAGGCCTCTCTGCCATGAGCCTTTTCTTAGTGATCCCTGTACTGCCTCACAGCCGTGATTCCTCCCACTCCGAGGGTCTGGCTCCCTGACTCTGCTGGGGACCTCCCGGGAAGGCTGCGACTCTCCTGCAGACCTGGTTCCTGAGCCTGGAGAGACCCCGAGGTCCCAGGTGGAAGTCCAGGTGGAAGCCTGTAGATCATGTCCTGTCACCCCCACGTGGCTCCCTGAGGGCTGGGGCTTTGCTTTGTTCACTGTCCTAGCTCTAGTGCCCAGAGCCCTGTCTGTCACACAGCACACGCCCGACAAGTGCTGCTGTGGGATGAATGAATGACTAGTCCAACCTCACTCAATTTATAGGAAAATCTGCCCCTAGGAGATGGGGTGATGCAGCTAGTGAGGGCACCTGAGTTTCCTTCTCTTGTTTGGTTGTCCCCTCTTTCTGACCCTCAAGAACTCAGTATTCCCCAGTAAATGAAATTGGGTATAAACTTTGTAGTGGTGCACACAGACAGCAGGTGGCCAGTTAATGTGGATTTCTCCTCCTTTCTTCTTTCTGTCCTTAGCACCCTTCTTGTTTCTCCTCGGGGCAATCTCATTTGCTGAGATGATTTTTCCTGCCACCACATGCTTCTTCCACAATAAATAAATAGCCAACGTCTGCTTACCATTCCCTTGCCATATGTCAGGAGGAACGCAGAAATTGCATTAAAAGATGGCCTGTGGCCTGGTTAGAGAGGCACCTTCCAAGTGCATGCTGAAAACTGTGCATCCCTGAGGTTGGGCCTCTCGGGACGAGAAGGGAGGAGTCTGAGGGCCCTGCCCTGAGCCTGTCATCTCCTCTCCCACAGTGGCAGATGAAATGCTGCAAGTGCGACTCCAGGCTGCCTCACAATTACAACAGTCACCGAGTGGAGAATGTGGCTTCGTCCTCAGGCCCCATGCGCTGGTGGCAGTCACAGAATGGTGAGGACTACCACCAACAGGAGCCAAACTCGTGGGGCTCTACAGGGTGGGGTGGAGATCTCAGGGTCTCTTCGGGTTTCTCAGCATGTCTTGTGGTATGGGTGTGGGAGGGTGGCAGACAGAACCTCCCAGCTTTGTGTTTGGGGTCTGCTGGATGCTGTAGGTGGAAAAGTCTGTGGAGGCGGAGGAGCAGGTAAGAGGAGAGAGGCCTGCCTTTGTTTCCCTCCACTTACTCTCCATGGGTGGGCATGCAGAAGGAACTGAGCTCTCGGGACAGATTGGTTTCAAAAAGACAAGTTGAATGCCTTCCAGTATTAGAGGCATCAGGTGACAGTGGGGAGAAAATTTGGCAGAAACAGGTAAGAGCCTTTAATGGATCACCTAAAAAGAGACTTACTGGTCCACTCCTCTCTCGGGAAGTTAGAGTATCAAGGCTGGGGAGTTTTGGGGTTCCTAGGGTGAGTACAGTGCAGAGCCTTGGGCCAGGCTGGAAGGTGGGGACCCTCTGGCCTAAAGCTTCTACTTTTGACCTTCCAGATGTGAGCCCTGTCTCTCTGCAGCTGGACCTGGACAGGAGGTTTCAGCTTCAGGGCATCATGATGGAATTTAAGGTACGCCTGCTGGGGAGGATGTCAAGGGAGCCCGGGCCACGTGGGCTCGGGCTGGGAAGGAGCAGAGCCCTTGTTGCCCTAGGCTGGGTGATGGTGGCACATGCCGGGCCGGCCCCTCCCGGCTGGGACACCAGAGGACCAGCTCCTGGGAGAACGGGGGCTCCTTCCAGCTGCCTGTCTTGGTCATGCTGTGGTTGTGCAGCCTCTTCCTCTCGGTACCCCTCGCCCTCAACCCATCTGATTAGTTCAGTTTGCCAAGTACCAACTTTGCTGGGCCTGGTTCCTCATTATGTAATTGTGTATTCTTACATACAAGATATGATCAAATAATAGAGGGTACTAGGGACCCCTGAAAAGTTACTGGGAACCTCTGCAGCAGTAGGCTCCAGCCTCCTGCTCAGTGTACCATGCAGGCCTGAGAAAAAACTCAAAGACAGAACCAAGTCAGAAAGCAGGGCCAGGACGACCCATGCTGGTGCAACTGACAAAGGCCCTGGCCAGTCGAAGCCACTGATTGTTATTGGCAATCAACTGGGGTAAAGGTGAACTATGTGCAAGGTCAGTACTACGTGCAAGGATGTGTAGTTGTGCGGTGTCTGTGGAAATTAATGTAAGCAAGGCTCGTAAAAGACAAGACAAAGCATTCTCAAATTAGGAACAGAATGGGCAAAATATATAGTTGTAATTAGAATGTTGTCCTTCTAGTCTGAAAGTTTTAGTTGTGGGAATGGAGTTTGGGTGCGAGTTACTCTGACCTCGGCACGTAGGCTTTAGCCAGACTCACTCCTATAAACAAGCCAGTCGTGGGGTTAGCGCTTCACAGCCCGCACTGGTACAGCCTGCTTTGGGCACAATCCATATTGCAGTCTTGTGCAGCAGGGAATGTTTGAATTTAATTTATTACCATAAACGCCTCATTGCCATTAATCCCCTGAAAACACTCCCTGTTGCTTTGTTCTTGTCACTGTCTGAAGCAGTTCTGGAAGTCTTTCGTGAGTGTCTTCAGTTGGACTGTTGTGGCAGCCTTGGTGCCCTGCCTTGATTCAAAACATTTAAGTCAATTTCAACAATTAAAAACATCACAATGTATCCTCATCCACCTTACTCACTGGATCTGGCACTGTGTGACCCTAAAGTCAAGGTGACCATGAAAGGTAAACATTTTGAATTGGCTCAGGATATAGAGGCAGCCACGACAGTGCAACTAAAGACACTCACAAAAGAGACTTCTTGAACTGCTGTAGGAAGTGACAAGAACAATGGGATAGGTGTTTGAAGCGAGGCCGTGTGTTAAGGGCGATTAACGACAGTGGGCTTTTACTAGAATTAAAAAAATTCAAGTGTTCACCATAGTTTTGGTCACATCTTGTACTCTATTTTAATAATTTTGTAGAAGAAGGGCTGGGGATTTAGATTTAGCTCAGTGGTTCTGCCGCCTGCCCCACAAGCACAAGGACCTGAGTTCGATCCCCAGTACCAAAAAAAAAATTTTATAGAAGAGATTGAGTTTAACCAACAGCCAAGAACTTGCCTGTCCATATGAAGGGTGTTGCATTGGAGTAGCTCCCTTGGTGAACAATCCCTTCATTCAGTGCTATTTCTTCTCAAAGGACCTTCACATCCTCTTTTAGACTGGTTTCTGAGATACCTCTTTTGAAGGGAACATTTTCATCCATTTATGCCAGGTCATCTTTTTCCTTTTAGAAAACGATTTTGTTCTGTTCTACAGGAATAGTCAAATGTGAAAGATCACATTTGGTTAATAAGGTTAGATAACCAGGAAGGGTTTCATGATTTTCAGAAGTTAAAATGAGCTTGGAGTGAAGAGCGATGAGACCTAATTTCTTACATGACTGAGGAAGTTGGCTCGAAGAGCTACGTTCTACAGAAAGCTCAAAAGGATTTTGAGAAACGCCACCATCGTTTGAACAGATGTCGAGTCCCTAAAGCTGACAGTTTTGAAGGCAACATTCATTTGGATATTGTTAAAGAGTCTCGTTGCTCTGTCATCACTCACCCTTTATTAGTTCTTGCCACATACAGATTGAGCACTGATTATATGTTATATTTGATGTCAGATGTTAAATAGGAAGATAAGTAAACCAAGCCAACCAGCCTCAAGCTGCTTTTACAGCTTTCATAGAGACCTAGGAGTGAGTGTGTTGGAAGATGTAACGTTGGTGAGAAGAGGTTCTCACAAGCATGGGAGGGGGCATCTAGCGAGGTCTGCCTCGAGTGTGTGGGGGTTCCAGAGAGTGCACCCAGACCAATACTAGCCAGGTAAGGCCAGTGTCCATTTCAGGCAGAGAGAGCAGCCAGTACAAAGACCAGGGGGCAAGAAACAAGTCAGCATATAATTGAGAGGGACGGAGGAATGCACATTGCTCTGGAGGGTAAAATGTGTTTGTGTCTGGGAGAGATGAACTTACAGGTGTGCAGACTAGAGACACGCCGTTCATTCGACCAGTACAGGCTAAGCTCCTACTGCACACTAGATGCTGGGGTACAGCTGTGAGCAAGACCAGCAAGAGGGCCTCCCATCTGGTGCACTGTACTCAACCAAGGGTAATCTTACCCTCTCCCTGCCCCATGGGACATTTGGCAATTTCTGGAGACATTTCTGGTTGTCTCCCTTTTATGTTGATTATCGCAGATACTTTGTCACAGTGATGGATTTTGTGATGTAGTGATGAAGGCTGTGGGCTGCTCCTCCCTCCCCTGGCTGAGGAGCACAGTGAGCCCGAGCGCTCTCTGGACGGATGCTCAGAGTGTCGCCCACCCCAGGGACCTCTGCTGCCCTCAGGTGGCACCGTCCCCTTTGGTTACATCCTGGACCAAGTCTAGACCAGGGCCCAGGACTTCCTTCTGACCTGCAGGGGCTGACATGAAAACCAGGGATGTGCAAGGGACATCACTGGTTGTGGGTATGAAGTTGAAACCCGGAAGGGAGGGGTCAGGGATGCTGCCACCCATCCTATGGTACGCAGGGTGTCCCTGCGAGTGAGTCAAGCTCAAGATATTAACAGTGCTGGGATTGAGAAATCTTGGCCTATTGAGTAAAGAGTAAAAAGAAAACCCACAAATAAATACTTGGAAATTGTGGTGACATTTCTGAAGGCAACAAGATGCTGGAATAAGAAAGAATAGATGAGTGGGCAGGGTATACATAGAAAAATGCAGGTTAGACAGGTGTGGAAAGATCTCCATGAAGAAATGACATTTAAACTGAGAACATGAGCAGAAGGACAGCACTGGGGAGGAGTATTCCAACCAGAAGAGAGAGAAGTGCAGAGGTGCTGAGGAGGAGGACTGAGCTGATGTGATCTAGAACTTGCAGAAGGAGGGTGGTCTGAACTGAGGAGAAGTGCTGCCAGCATTCAGGAGCACAGGGCCTCCTCACTCAGGGTCAGGAATGCAGATTTTAGGTATGCTGGATGAATTCTCTGTCACTGTAACAAAATACCTAAGAAATTCAGCTTAAAGAAGGAAGGATCCATTTTGGCTCATGGTTTTAGGGGTTTCAGTCCATGGTCAACTTGGGCTGGAGATGAGGCTGAACATCATGACAAAGTGTGTGTGGTGGAGCAGAGCTGATCACTTCATAGCAGCTAGGAAAGGGGGCAGTCAGTCCAGGGACAGAATATACCCTTCAAAGGTGCATGCCCAGCGACCCTCCCTTTCAACCTGGCCCTGCCTCCTAAAGTTTCCAATAGCAGCACTAGCTGGAGACCACACCTTTAACGTGTGGCCTTCTGCAGACACTGTAGATCTAATTGTAATAGTGGATATGTTAGTCAGTTTTCCATCACTGTGACAGAGTCTCTGAGATAATCAATGTAAAAGGGAGAGGGGCCAGGGATTTAGCTCAGTGGGTCTGCCACTTGCTTCGCAAGCGCAAGGACACAAGTTCAATCTCCGGTACCAAAAATAAAGAAAAAAAAGGGGGAGAAAGATTTATTTTGGCTTATAGTTTTAGAGGGTTCAGTCCATGGCCACTTGGCTCTGTCACTGTGCTCTTGTGGCAGGGATGGATATCATGGTAGGGAGCATATGGTGGAAGTAAGCTACTCACATAATGGCAACCAAGAAGTGAAAAAGACAGAGAGGAAGGGGCCATCATTCCAGTATCCCCTTTAAGGGCATACCCCAATGACCTCCTATTTCCTGTGACTAGGCTCTACCTACTAAAGTTTCTGTTACCTCCCGTTAGTGCCATCAGCTGGGGACCAAGCCTTCAACAGTTGAACTTTTGGGGATATTTAAAATCTGTCTTGTTATTTTTCTTGTTGCTGGAACAAAATATTTGACACCTAAAAGTTAAAGGAAGAAAAGTTTATTTCAGCTTAGAGTTTGTTTCAGTTCATAGTTGGCTTCCTGCAAGGCAGGGAGGCATGGCAGAGGAGAAATGGTCCATGGCATGGATGCCAGAAGCAGCAAGCCATGAGCCTTCCTTTTCCTTTTTATTCCATTCAGGCTACAAGCCTATTGGTTGGTGCCACCCACACCCACGGTGGGCCTTCCCATCATCTACACCCAGAACTGTGATAAACCTATCAGTGTACTAATCCAGTTATCACACACCCATGATCCACCCACCTCCCTGAAAGTCCCACCTGTTAGTGCATGAGGCTTTGGTGGAGACATCTAGATATGAACCATAACAATATCCAAACCATATGATTCTGTCCCTGGCCCCCAAAGGTTTATGTCCATCTCACAATGCAAAATGCATTCAGTCCATCTCCAAGAGTCCCCATAGTCTTAAAAGTTCCCTCATTGCCTGAAAGTTCAAGTCTTCTCTGAGACTTAAGGCAAATTCTTAGCTGTGAGTCCTTGAAAAAATTTTAAAATGTTACATACTTCCAGTATGCAGTTGTGGGCAGGCATGGGGTCAACACTCTCATTGCAAAAATGGGGACTAGGGTCATAGAGGGGAGGGGTTGGGCCAAAGCAAGACTGAAACCCTGAAAGGCAAATATTCAATCCTACAGCTCCATGGCCGACACCAGGGCACAGGGTGGTTCGGTGTGGGTCACCAAAGGCTTGGACAGCCCCATCCCTGTGACCTTGTTGGCGATAACCCACAGTGGGTTGGAGGAATTTCAGCAGAGTAGTGATACAGTCCATATTATATTTTATATAGAAGGCTCTTTTTAAAAATTAAGTGTACTGATATATCTCTATCTCTATCTCTATCTATCTATCTATCTATCTATCTATCTATCTATCTATCTATATTTCACCTTAGGGACTCTGAACCTGTCCATGATCTCTCTTGATTCTTCTTTTTCCCCTTCCCCTCCCTTCAACCCCTCTTCCCCTCCTTATTTACAAAAGCTTTGTTTCCATTTCTTCCTTCTTTTCTTGTTTTCCATTCCTTCCCCACCCCCAGTTTCCAATCCTATTTTAACATTTTCTTCCTATTTTACAATATCTGTTATACATTTTAGTCCTTATTTACACTTTTGGTTTCTCACACCAGAGAAACAATCCAATATTTCCACATGTGTATCCAATTTATTTCACTTAAGAGTATGGCCTCAAGGTGCATCCACTTACCTAGAAATGTCTCAAGTTTACCCTTCTTTGTCTGATTAGTACTCCATTATATAAAAATCCACGTCTTCATGCATTCATCAGTTGATGGGCATTTGGGCTGTTTCCAAGATTTAGCTGTTACAAACTGTGCCAATATAAACATGGGTGTGCATAGATCACTGTGGTATGATGCTTTTAATTCTCTTTTTTTTTTTTTTTTTTTGGTACCAGGGATTGAACTCAGGTTCTTGTGCTTGCAAGGCAGGCACAGTGGCACTGAACTAAATACCCCAGCCTGATGCTTTTAATTCTTTTGGGAAGATACCTAGCAGGGGAATAGCTGGGTCAAATGGGATCTCTAGCCCTAGTTCTTTGAGGTATCTCCATACTGATTTCCACAGTGGTTGCACGAGTCTGCACTCCCACCAACAATGGAGAAGCGTTCCTTTTCCCCCACACCCCCGCCAGCATTTATTATTGGTTGATTTCTTGATAACAGTCATTCTTTCTGGGGTGAGATGAATCTTCTAGAAGATAGAATAGGTAAAACTCTTGAAGACATAGGTGCAGGCAAACACTTTATGAATAAAACGCCAATCACACAGGAAATATTAAAAAGAATCAGCAACTGTGATCTCATCTTATTAAAAAGGTTTTGCACAGCCAAAGAAATCATCAACAGAGTGAAGAGACAACCCACAGGTGGGAAAAATTTTTTTCCAGCTGTTCCTCAGACAAAGATATTTAAATTAAGTATAAAGTTTAAAGACCAAACCCAAAACTGGGCACCTGTAATGAATAGACACTTCTCAGATGAAGTAGAAATGGCAAATAATATGTGAAAAAATGTTCAACATCACTGGTCATTGGAGAGATGCAAAGAAGGGTCTTTGTATGGTGGCTGGTGTGACCAGGTAAGAGTGAACAAGGGGAAATCAGAAGCGCCTATGAGGGAAGGGAGGGACATAGGAGGTGGTGTTGAAGCTGGAGAGGTGGCCTGACTTGGGGTTTGCTTTTTAGGGTTCTGAATCTGCATGGTTGAAGCTAAGAAGCAGATGGCCTCACCCCGGGAGGGAGTGGGGACGCAGGAGGTCACACGAGGAGCTTGCATCTTATCTTTGGGACAGTGCAGATGGGGTGAAGGATGTGCTGATCAGATAACCACCGGGAAGATTCCTCTGTGATGTGCGACAGTGGCTTGGGGTATTTCCAGACTGTGGCGGTGATTCAGGCCAGCATGACCACAGCCTGATCTGGGGCCATCGATGGCCACAGTGGAGAGAGGGTGGACTCAGGTCTAGGAGGAATAAAAATGGCTGTGGGAAATGCTAGGGCAGAATTTTCTGGCCTGGAAGCCGGGGCGGAGTTGGGGGTTGGCTAGGGATCACACCTTCTGGAATACAGATCTTGTTTCCACTACTTTCCACGGTTCTCCTGGGGATGAACTGCAGAGGCCTGTGGTTTGCCAGGAGGATTAGACCACTTGGTCCTGCTGGGGCCCTTTCTTCCTCCCGCCTGAGGAGCTGCTCTCTGTGATTGTGTCCCCGCAGGTACACACATTGCCTCCCTCCCGCCAGTCACTCAGGACCCCTCCTTGTCTCTGCAGGGGCCTGTGCCCGCTGGCATGCTGATCGAGCGCTCCTCAGACTTCGGCAAGACCTGGCGGGTGTACCAGTACCTGGCTGGCGACTGCGCCTCTGCCTTCCCTGGGGTCCACCAGGGCCAGCCCCAGAGCTGGCTGGATGCACGGTGCCGGACCCTGCCCCAGAAGGCTAATGGGCAGCTAAATGGCGGGAAGGTAGGTAGAGGGGCCCTGGGGAAGTGGGCCCGAGAGGCGCCCTGTGTGGCTGGCTCAGAGCCACGGGATGCTTGGAAACAGGAGAGGACACCATGGCCAGCTTCCCTTGTGGGCCGCCCGGCCTCCTCCAGGGCCTCCTCCCACAGGGCTGGGTGGCCCAACCTCGAGGAAGGGGGAGGATGGACTCGGCTCCAGCGCAAGGGCCTCAGGATGACTCCTTACATGCAAATGAGCAAACTGCACAAATTTATTTTTACGCTGATAACATTAAACTCACAAATGACTTTTTGGGTTAATTTACTCATCTGCCCCAATTCTAGTCCTTGGAGGGAAATTTGTCACCCAGAGTCCCAGGTCACCTCAGCCAGGAGTGAGAACTCGGGCTCGGTCACCTAGAGCCTAGAGTGCTTCCCCGCAAACCGTTCTTCACTGCCCGGCCGAGGAGGCTGTGGGCTGCTGCTCCCTCCCCTGGCTGAGGAGCACAGTGAGCCCGAGCGCTCTCTGGACGGATGCTCAGAGTGCCACCCACCCCGGGCACCTCTGCTGCCCTCAGGTGGCACCGTCCCCTTTGGTTGCATTCTGGACCGAGTCTAGATCAGGGCCCAGGACTTCCTTCTGACCTGCGGGGGCTGACGTGAAAAGCAAGGGTGTGCGAGGGACGTCACCTGGAAGGAATGGTTTTCATCACGCAGGAAAGGCTCGCTGACGTCAGGTTGTCCAGGGCTGCGGTTGCTACATCCACAGGCTCTTGGGCTCCGGACCCCTCCCTTCATCCTGTCTGCTGATTCCTCATGTGCAGATTGTGCATTTGCCATAATTTTGACCCAGGGAAATCAGGAAATTCTTGCAACAGCTATATGTTGAGAGAGAAGTACACAGACATATGCACGCACACGCACGCACGCACGCACATGGCCCCGCGGTCCGGCTCCCTGGGGCAGGGGGCAGCCTCAGTCAGGGCGGTTTTAGGTGTGGCCGGAAGGAGACTTCCTCTGGGAGGGGCGCCGCTCACCTCTTCTTCGCTGCTCTCCTCCCCTCTCTGCACAGCTCCAGCTTAACCTCATGGATTTAGCATCTGGGATCCCAGCGACTCAAAGCCAGAAAATTCGAGGTTAGTGCGGCGACTCTTCTGCGGTGGGACTGCGAGTGGCGGGAGGCGCTGCAGCCCGGGTCGTGACATTTCCTGTTCCCTCCAGTTTTTCCAACCTGGTTGGGGTCTGGAGCCGGCCTGCGTAGCCCGCAGGGAAGCTGGGACGCGGGCGAAGAAGGGGCCAGGGAGGCGGGCTGGGGGCCCTGTGCAGGTGGCTTCTCGGCGGGCAGATCCCAGCGCCGTCCTTAGCCCCTGACTCCGGGCTTGGCTTCTGACTTCCCGCCTCTTCCTCTCGTTTCCCGGTCCCTCCCTGCCGCGACCCGCTCAGAGCTGGGCGACATCACCAACTGGAGAGTCAACTTCACCAAGCTGGCCCCCGTGCCCCGCAGGGGCTACGTGCCTCCCAGCGCCTTCTTCTCGGTGTCCCAGCTACGTCTGCAGGGGACCTGCTTCTGTCACGGCCACGCCAGCCGCTGCGCCGCCAAGCCCGGGGCCGCGGAGTCCCCCTCCGCCGTGCAGGTGTCCAAGAGGGCAGGGTGGCTCGGAGAGGGGGCGCTGGGTTAGAGGCCGGCCCGGCCCTCAGGACTCGGGGAAGAGTGAGGACGAACCCGGGACCTCATGCAGCTCAGCATCCGTTTCCTAGGGCTTCTTCAGACCTGCTTTAGGGTTGGGAACGGTTTTCATTTTCAGTTCCATGCATGGGTACTGGGGAGAGCTCAGGGCAGAACTTCTCAACGCAGGTTACACGTTGTACTTCTAATAGGCAAATTTCATTTGCAATATTATTGCAAATTATAATTATTTATGGTTTGTGTAAATGTTATAAATTATATTATTTACAATAGTATTATGTAAATATTATTATAAATTATAGTTTCACGGAGAGCTACAAGTGCTTGCTTCGCCTCCACCCTCAGATATCCTGGCTTTATCACTGGCTTTTGCAGCGGTGGGTGATTCCAACTCCTGAGCTGAGCTGAGAGCCCCGTCTCGGTGCTCCAGGCCAGGCAGTGGGGGTGGAGGGCAGTGTTCAGGACAGAAGGGGCAGGGGTGGGACAGACGTGAGAGGACAGAGCCTGTGGCAGAGGCGGAGGGGTGCGCTGCCCTCCCAGGCCTGCGGGCGGCTGCTGCGCTGAGGGCCTGGGCAGCCCAGATGTACTGTGGAGTCGCCACTTTTCAAAGGTGCTATGCCTGGGCCCCGCCCCCCCCCCGAGATTCGGCTGAGCTGGGTGTCTTAAAAGCACTCCCAGGTGATGGTGAGGGGCAGCCAGCACGGAATTGTTTGGAACTTGAGGCCTTCTGCAGCGGGCGTTCTAGCTGGGGCAGGGTTTACCCTGAATAGAGAGGGCATTCCTGACCTGAGGAGAAACATCAGGAGGCTGACAGAGGGGCCAGTCGGGCCACTGCTGTGCTGTGGGCAGGGAGTGGGACACTAGTCCTCCCATGCTGAGCTGAGGGTGTCGGCTTAATTTGGAAGCAATTACTACACAATAGCTGTTCTATTTCTATACCTTAATGACTCTAGTAGCTGTTCAGCCAAGCACCTGAATCATAGGTGGCTGGAATCTGAGTCTCCAGCAAGCCTGGAAGCCTGGAATCCCGGGGTACCAAGGGTACTGTGACCCGAACACGCCCACACGGGGCTGTCCACGTGCAAGAGATGCGCTTAGGAAGTGCCTGCTAGCGGCGCTGAGTGGCACGTACACACACAGGCACACACACTCACACATAGCCACGCAGGCCAGCAGCCTCTGTGGGCGGCCCAGGAGAGGCGAAGGCCGAAACACCCTGGAGAGCTTGGAGGGTGGCAGAGGGAGGTTGGAGGAGGTTGGAGGTTGGCAGGCGCATCCCTGCAGCTGTCCTCTGTCCGCCCCTCCCAGGTCCACGAGGTCTGCGTCTGCCAACACAACACTGCCGGCCCCCACTGTGAACGCTGTGCCCCCTTCTACAACAACCAGCCCTGGAGACCTGCAGAGGACCAGGATGCCCATGAGTGCCAAAGTAGGCCCACCCTCCCTATGGTGACGGGCTCTGGTGCTGGCCCTTCCATGTGGCACTGACCTTGCCTGGACACAGGGCGGATCTGATGTTATTATTCCAGTGCAGACCGAATTGCAGCCTGCAGTGTAAGCTGCCTTGGCTCATGGGGCAGAAAGAGGTGTGGGCAGGATGCCCGCATGGCCTCTGCCCTCCTCAGCTGGCCCAGAGGGGCCTGACTTGGTGTCCCACCTCCACAGTAACCTCAGAGCTTTCTCCTGGCCCCTCCTTTTGCTCTACCTGTCACAGACTCACCTGGCTCCCTGCTGTCACTTTTCCCACTCCAGAGGGTCCCTCGGAGTTGGGGCTCTGTCCGCATGGCCCACAGAGGCAGCAACCCAGCAGGAGACCATGGAGGGCGGGAGGGCTGGGCATGCACATTGTCTCCTTTCGGCCCAGCACAGCCTCGGTTCCTGGCTGCCCCACGGGGAGTCGAGTCCTGGGTTCTCATTCTACTCTGATTTCTTCCTGGTGCTGTGGCTGTGGTATCCCACACTGGCCTCCCTTGGCCTCAGTTTCCCCATTTCCCTGCCCAGAGCACCGCCCAGAGCTGAGCTGCTCATGGGCTGACCCGTGGCGAAGGTGCCGGTCAGATGTTAGCTGGGGGCTCCCTTTTCCAGGGTGCGACTGCAGCGGGCACTCGGAGACCTGTCACTTCGACCCAGCTGTGTTTGCCGCCAGCCAGGGGGCGCACGGAGGCGTGTGTGACAATTGCAGGGATCACACGGAGGGCCAGAACTGTGAGCGGTGTCAGCTGCATTACTTCCGGAACCGGCGCCCGGGCGCCCCCGCTGGGGAGACCTGCATTCGTGAGTAGCGGCTGGCGTCACCTGTGCCTGACACCCCTTCACTCTGGCCACGGGCCCCCGGGGAGACTGGCTGGGAGTCGTTTAGCTTTTTCTTAAGCAAGCCCCTCAGCCCCTTGGATCATCATTGATGAGTCAGCCAATGAATATAGGGCCCTGACCCTGGGCGCGGGCGAGGGAAGCTGCATGTCAGCGCTCACGCTCTTTGGGGCCATAAATCCTGCACTGGTGAAGCGGAGGGTGAGAGCGGACTGCCCATGTACGTGCTGAGTGCTGTCACCGTGTTGTAGTGCGGCCTTTGAGCCCTTCTCAGTGGGGCTGTGTCTTACACCTCCTGATCACAGCCCGGAGGCTGCTCAGCTGGCTCTGACACTCAGAGCAGCAGAGTGAACCAACAGCCCGAGGCAACAGGGCCTCCACAGGCCCCAGAGTGCACACGGGAGAGCAGGCTGAACACAGGTGGACTCCGGCAAGCCCAGTGGGAGGAACTTCGGGATGAAGGAGTCTGTGTCTGGGAATGCATGGAAAAGGTCGGGGGCCGGGCAGGAACAGTGGGGTCACTTCCTGTTGATAATTTGTGTTTATGGAGGAGTGACTGGGCTTGACTCGGCCTGTCTCGCACTTACTCGCAATGTGACCTCGCGGATGTTCTTTAACATCTCTGTGCCTCGAGTTCCCTATCTCTGCAATGGGGATGACACTTGGAAGGAACCTGTCAGGGGCTATCTTGAGGACTGTGGAAGACCCGAGAGGCCAGGCTCAGTGCTCGCATGTAGTAATTGCCCCGGAAATAGCCGGTAGAAGTACTCCGTGGTACTTACCAGTGCCGAGTTCTGTCCCGCCCGCCTGCTGCCCACGCCTTTATTCCACACAAGAAGGCCGTGAAGGCTGTGCTGTTTCCCCATTTCCAGATGAGGAAACAGAGGCACAGGGGTGAAGCCCGTGCTGAAGCTGAGGCTGAGGCCGTGGTGGACGGGCTTTGGCCAGGCTGCCAGGCTGCTGGAGCCCGCCCTGGCTCAGCTCTCCCTCCCTCCTGTCCCGCAGCCTGCGAGTGTGACCCGGACGGGGCGGTGGAGGGAGCTCCCTGCGACCCTGTGACCGGGCAGTGCGTGTGCAAGGAGCAGGTGCAGGGCCAGCGCTGTGACCTGTGCAAGCCGGGCTTCACCGGACTCGTTCACAGCAACCCGCAGGGCTGCCACCGTGAGTGGGGCCGGGCGGCGCGGCGGGGAGGGCGCGGTCTCGCTGCAGAGGAGCGCGCTCGCTCGCTCTGCGCCCTGGGTCAGGCCTTTGCTCCGCAGACCAGATTTGTGTTCCCCAGCGCCAGGTGCTGGGCCACAAGCGTCCAGCAGGTGGCAGCACGGGCCTGGGTTGGAAGGGGGGGAACTGGGACAGCTGGAGCAAGGGCAGCAGCTCGGCAGCCAGCCAGCGTGAGCCCCCCTGTCCGGTCCGAAGGGCACAGACCCGCCCCGCCCGCCCTTCCCCGGCTCGGCCCCTCCCTGGCTGTGTGTCCGCAGGGCCTGAGCTGTCTGGGGCGTCCCTCCGCAGGCTGTGACTGCAGCGTCCTGGGGGCCCGGCGAGACATGCCCTGCGAGGAGGAGACGGGGCGCTGCCTGTGTCTGCCCAACGTGGTGGGCCCCAGATGTGATCAGTGTGCCCCCAACCACTGGAAGCTGGCCAGCGGCCGGGGCTGCGAGCCGTGTGCCTGTGACCCTCATACCTCCCTCAGTTCCCAGTGCAACCAGGTATGGGCGGCGGCCCCACAGCGGGAGAGGCGGGCTGCCGCTCTCCGCCACCCGCACAGTGCACTCGGGCCCTTCCATGCAGGCTGGCTGCTTCTGTCCTGGTCCCCTGGGGGCTGGCAGGTGTTCCTCCCCCTGTGGCTCTCAGGAGACCCGGGACCCTGACTTTTGGGTTTGTCCTGGCGGGAAGCCCATGTTTGGGGGGTGCACCCGCCCTGCCGACAGCCAGGAGCCCTGGGTGCCGCCTGCAGAGTGGGGGTCTGGGACACGGTCCCCAGTGCCAGGGCAGCAGAGCCTGCCGGGGTCCCCGACGTGCCATCCTCTGCCCAGTTCACAGGGCAGTGCCCCTGTCGGGAAGGCTTTGGTGGCCTGACGTGCAATGCCGCTGCAGCCATCCGCCAGTGTCCCGACCGGACCCACGGAGACGCGGGCACAGGGTGCCGAGGTGCGTGCTGACTGTGAGGGCGTGGGTGGGTGGGCTCGGCACCCCGCGTTGATGTGAGGTGGCTGCGCGTGGACAGCCCAGGTCAGGCTGATTCAGGCCACTCCGCGTCCCCAGCAGGGCGGTAGTTGGCGACAGCGTCTCCCACAGCAGCTGCAGGGACGCAGGAAGTGATCCTGGGGGGACAGAGCGCAGGGTGTGGGGTGCCCAGACCTGGTCCTGGTCTCAGGCTGCCTCATCCGGGGACACACGGGGCCCTGCCCCTTGCATGCGTCTCCTCCCTGGAGCAGGAGGTGCGAGGCAGGTTGCTCTCTGGACCTCAGGGGCAACTCTGAGGGAGGTGAGCGGCATGTGACGTCCTGAGCACCAGGCCTGGCGCAGTGGGTGCTGTCATTGCTGCCGTTGCTGTGCCTGGTTCCGGCCCCCACAGTCTGTCCCTTGAGCCCCGAGGGGTCCGCCAGGCCAGACCCCTCTTCGGGGGGGACTCCTTCGTCTCCCTGCCTGGCCTCTGACTTGCCTTCTCCCCGCCTCAGCGTGTGACTGTGACTTCCGGGGAACGGAGGACCCAGGCTGCGACAAGGTCTCCGGCCGCTGTCTCTGCCGCCCTGGCTTCACTGGGCGCCGCTGTGACCAGTGCCAGAGAGGCCACTGTGCCCGCTACCCTGTGTGCGTGGCCTGCCACCCTTGCTTCCAGATCCACGACGCAGCCCTTCGGTTACAGGCCGGGCGCCTCGGCAGACTTCGCAATGCCACCAGTGGCCTGCGGCCCGGGCCGGGTCTGCAGGACGTGGAGCTGGGACCCCGGGTCCTGAATGCCACGAGCAAGGTGGAGCAGATCCAGGCCCTTCTGGGCCAGGCCTCAGCCCCGGAGCGGGATGTGGCCCAGATGGCCAGCAGCGTCCTCTCCATCAGGTAATCGCTCCCCTGCCAGTGTGAGGACAGGCGGGCCTGTCTGAGTGCCCGCAGCCTGGCAGCTCACAGACTTGGCAGTGATGCCCCCTGAGGGGAGGGGCTAGTGTCCCTTCCGGTTTTGCTGCTCGGAGATGCAGCTGCCAAGGGCCGGGAGCCCGAGCCCACTGCTCTTCCTGTGCCTGGCGGCCTGTGGAGGGCCAGCTCTGGATTGCCCCTGGGAGGGCGGCGCGGCGGGGTGCCAAACCTAGCTCCTAGCTTGGCTCTGGACTCCTCTGGGCCCCGCCCACAGCCCTTTCCCTGGCAGGGCAGGGCCGCCCTCCTGGTGAGATCCTTTCTGGAGGCTTCTGTAATCGGCCTGCGCTCCCTGAAGGCTGTGGACCGGCAGTGCGCAGGCCGGCCAGGTGTGTGCTGGCAGCTGGGAACGGCAGCCCGGAAACTTACTCATGAGCTCTGAGGCTCTGACTCACCGGGTGCTAGAGCTCCTTTCAGGGGCAGCAGGAGAGCTGGTGCAAATGTTGGGAATCATTTGTTCATTCACTCACTCAGTCCACGCATTTTTAAAGCACTCCGAGGCACACATTGTACGAGGTGTCTGAACATTAAATTGAACACAGCCCAGTCCGCTGCCTCAGGAGCTTGCGTGGAGCCGGCCGGTGTGTTGTAAGCGGGTGGGTGGCCATGCAGGCGCTGTCTGTTCACAGCGTGCAGGAGGCTGATGGTGCAGGGATGAGCAGGCCACAGACGGTGTGCTGTGCCCAAGCAAGACCCAGAGGTGGGGGGCTCAGGGCTCGTAGGCGGGACTTGAGGCTGGTGGAGAGCAAAGGGCACCGGGACAGGGGACCCTCTGGGAGATCTCAGGAGTGGGCTGGCGGCGGGCTCTTCGGGCTGCAGAAGAGAGGTGTGTGGGCCACTCTCCGGGTGGTAGCTGCTTGCTTGGAGGGAGCCAAGGAGGAGGGGTCTTACTTTTCTCGTTGCTGAGACAAAATACCAGGCACCCAAAGTTAAAGGAGAAAGGTTTATTTGGCTCACAGTTTGCAGAAGTTTCAGTCCACAGTCAGCTGGCTCCAAGGCGGGGTGGCAGGCAGAGGAGAAACAGGTCATAGCAGACAGAAGGCAGCAAAAGCAAGCAAGGGACGACCACAGCTCTTCCTGTGCCTTCTGCCTTATCCAGGCTGCCTAGGGTGGGCAGCACTCGCACCTTAATCCTAGTGCCCCTGATCCTAGCACTGCACCACGGATCAATCCCAGCGCCACATGCTGTAGATCCAGCCACCTCTGAGAAGCGCCCCCTGTGCCTGCGTAGGTCCCCCTTTGGGGGACATCTCGACACAGCCGTGACCGGAGGGGCCTGGACAGTGCTCCTCACAGAAGCCAGGAGCGGGAGAGCTGCGGGAGGTGGAGGAGAGCCCGGACTGTTGGGGCCCTGGAAGCCGAGCAGCAGAGTTCGGTGGCCTGGCTGGACAGGGCGGAGGGAGGCTGTCCCTGGCCCAGCCCACTCAGCCTCCTTCCTGCCCCTGCCGAATGCTCTGCAGCCGGGGGTCCCCCCTCCAGCGAGCGTGTTCCCTGCCTCGGGGGAGGCAGAACCCCTCCTCTGTCTTAGCCAGTTCTTCTCCCACCCCAGGGGGACTCTCCAGGGCCTGCAGCTGGACCTGCCCCTGGAGGAAGAGGTTCTCTCCCTCCCAGGAGACCTGGAGAGTCTGGGCAGGAGCCTCAGTGACCTCCTTGTCGTGTATCAGGACAAGAGGGCGAAGTTCGGAAAGCTCCACAGCGCCGATCCTTCAGGTGAGGAGAGCACAGTAGGATGCTCTGCTCCCACCTGCTCCCCCCTGGGCCAGGCCCACTCAGTCCCACTGCTCTTCCCGCAGGGGCCTTCTGGATGCTGACCGAAGCCTATGAACGGTCGTCCCAGGCTGCCCAGCAGGTTTCCGACAGCTCGAGCTTGCTGCGCCAGCTCAGGGACAGCCGCAGAGAGGCAGAACGGCTGGAGAGGCAGGCTCAGGGAGGAGGAGGAGGTGCACGGGGCTCTGAGCTCGCCGCCCTGTGGACGGAGGTGGCGTCCTTGCCCGACCTGACACCCACCGTGCACAAGGTGACTGAGCACGTGAGAGTCCCACTTCCCGGAGCCCCGCTCCAGGAGTCACACATCAACTGCTGCCGCGCATGTGCCACCAGGGGGACCCTGCCCGTGAGCCCTGACCCTTGTGCCCCTCACCCTGGGCTCCGGCGTTGCCAGGGAAACAAGTTCTTGGGGCTAGGTTGTCACGGAGCCGTCTGGCTGTTTGTTTCCTGCTGTGGGATGAGTGGCTGTTGAGGAGCCCCCACCTCTCCACAGCTCTGTGGAGGCGCCAGGCAGGCGGCCTGCACCCCGGGAGCGTGCCCTGGTGAGCTGTGTCCCCAAGAAAACGGCACAACCTGTGGCTCCCACTGCAGGGGCGCCCTCCCCCGGGCGGGAGGGGCCTTCCAGATGGCCGGACAGGTGGCTGAGCAGCTGCGAGGGTTCAGCTCCCAGCTGCAGCAGACCAGGCAGATGGTAGGTGCAGCGCAGGTATGGCCCCGGTGGGAGGCAGGAGGGGGCACAGAGCCCTGGCCGTGCAGCAGCCCGGGGGGCAGCCCTGGTGGTTGATCAGCCTAAGTCCCTGCAGCAGTGCCAGCAGAGTTCAGAGCCAGGGTGTGGGCTTTTTTCCTTAACCCAGCACTCTTGTCAGCTCTGGGGCCGAACCAAGGCTTTGCAGATGGGTCTGAAGGTGGAGGCTGAGCCACAGGGTCCCGGGGCTGCCAGGGGCTTTTGGCCCTGCTGAACCTGTGTGCCAACAGATCAGGGTGGCTGAGGAAGCGGCCCTGCGGGTCCAGTCGGATGCCCAGCGCCTGGAGACCCAGGTGAGCACCAGCCGCTCCCAGATGGAGGAGGACGTCAGGCGCACACGGCTCCTCGTCCAGCAGGTCCGGGACTTCCTCTCGGGTGAGCTGCCCTTCGTGCTCTCCTTGGTAGTGTTGGGCCTCTGCCCTACTCGTTCCTATCTCTGTGCCTGCCGCCCCCTCACCCAGGCACGTGGCCACACGGCCACCCCTCCCTGCCCTCTCCCTGGGTCCACTCTCAGCAGAACAGCCTCAGGCACCTTGGAGAATATCTAAGTCCGAGCACATCCCGCTCTGCCTTAAGTCCTTCAGCGGCTTCACCTTGCTCCTGGACAAGTGCCCAGCTTCTTCCTGGCCTACAGAGTCTGGCGCTGCCCATCTCCTGGGCGTGGCCCTGGTTCCTTTCTCCTTCGCTCCCTGGCCGTCCTTGCCCAGGGCCCTTGTGGTCCTGGCACTGTGATGGGCCCTTTCCGGGGTAGCTGCTCTGGTCTTCCAGGTCTTGGTCTGAACGCCATCTGCTGAGCGAGGCCTTTCCGGGCCTTCCTGTCTGTGGTCGTCTTCTCCTTCCTACTCCCCTTCTGCATCTCGCCTCTGCCCCACTGGGACTCTGGATGTACCGGGTCTCTCCCCGCTGGCCTGTGCACCCCAGAGGGCCAGGTGGCTGTCCTCCGTAGGGCTACGTCCCCGCTCCCAGCAGCAGGGCAGACTGGAAGGCTCCCAGTGTTGAGGGGCTGTGGGAGAGAACAGGACAGGCCGTGCAGTGGGGGTCCTGGCCCACTCAGGAATCTGGTGTGACTCGGACTTCTCGCTTTTCCTCTGCCCATCTTTCACTGGCGAGAGGGATCGGTAGTATTTCACAAGTTTATTCTGAGGCTCAAATAACACGTAAAATGTGCTTTGAACAATTAAAGGTGTCTCCGGAATGGGAGCTGATATTATTAGATTTCTGGTCCCTGCTGGGGACTTGCTTGGCTGGAAGCCCAGTGAGTACGGCTGAGTGTAGGGCTCAGCGTAACCCAGCAGCTCTTCTGCTGCTGCGCAGGGGTTTTGTCCCAGCCAGGCTGGAGCTCTCCGCTGAGAGAGAGGCAGGCAGAGTCCACGGGTGTCCATGGCTTGCCGAGGGCCAGGAGGCCCCACCGGGGATGCAGGGGGACCGTGCCAGTGCACAGAGGGAGGGGCATCTCGTGTCCAGGGCTCGGACTCCCAGCACAGGTGGTCTTGATCCCGAGTGCAGTCCAGGGACACTGAGTGGCCGCTCATCTGGAATTAGCTGGACTGGCCCGGCCTGGGCAGGAGAGCTGGGGCTGGCTGAGCTCTCTCCTTTTCGCCTCAGCCCAGGCTCCTGGCGGCCACAGGAGTGGCCTGGCCATCGGGTCCTCTGGGTTACGCTGCATCTTGGGTCAAGGCCGAGGATGGTCCTAGGGAGAGGGAAGGGCGGGGCTGCGGGGCCCAGGACAGTTGTCTCGGTCACCATGAGGAGGGGCTGCGGCAAGCAGCACAGGTGCCAGCTGCTGAGGGGTCACAGCCCGGAGGGACATGGTGGCCCCATGTCCTCAAATGGACTGACAGAATTAACAGCGAGGGTTTATCAAGCACTCACTAAGTGCCAGGTGCTGTTCCGATACCTAATTTGAACAGTAGTTGGCTAGATGAGCTAAGTACGATTATTACTTCCACTCTGTTTGTAAGAAATCAGGCGCAGAGAGGTTAAACACCCCGCCTAAGGGCATCTAGCTCCGAGGTGTTGCAGGCAGCATTCCAGCCCGTCGATGCCACTCTGTGGCCCACAGTCCCCATTGCTGCATTATGGGATGGACTCACACTCACACTCCTCACACTCACACACACTCACTCTTGCCTCCTTGCCTTCCCTCGTGCTTTTTTCTCTGGATTGTCTCCCTCCGACCTCTCCTGACCTCCTAATCCCTGCTCACCTCTGAGCATCCCAGATGCCCCTCCGTGGCCACCCCAGAACCTGTGCTTACTGCAGCTGGTCACGTGGGGTACCTGTCGCCCCCCTGGATTTCAAGCTGAGTCTAAGTCACTTGCAGGCTCAGCTCCCACTTGCTGTTTGCAGAGCAGGACATATCGCTGGGCCCACACAGGGCCTCAGAAGGGCATGCGCACAGCAGAGGTCCCGCAGCATGCAGCGACCCAGAGCCGGGGGCTGCCTTGTTCCAGAGGATTCTGGGAGGGTGTGTGGTGAGCCCTGTGGGGGTTCCGCACGTGGACTAGAGGGGCATGGGGTCTCCAGGGCGCCGTCCTCCTGAAGCCTGTAGCTGGTAGATTCCTCTTAGCAAGCTCAGGGTCACCTGTGCCTGGGGCTCCTGCAGGCTGGCCCAGGAAGGCAGCAATGATCAGCATGGCTTCACTTCCCAGGAGGCGGGGCTGGGAGGGGCCTGTGTAGCCAGCTGGCTGGGCCCCCGAGGCCCAGGGGTGCTCAGGCTCAGGGGCAGACCTCTGGGTGGGCAGCTCCCGACCCTTCACACCAGGTGCCCTCTCCTCTGCACTTCCGCCCTTACTCAGAGTCAGATTTGTTTGTAAAGCTCTTGCTGGTCGGTTGTTTCCTGTTACACTTTTAGGATGGGGGTCCTCAGTCCCATTCCACAGGTCAGGAGGCTGGGGTTGGAGGGGCCACTTGCCTGGTCCTGTGTGGTGTGAAGGGGAGCAGCATCCCGAGCCCTTCAGTCATTCATGTGCTCCGCAATACTGAGGACCTCAAGTTCCAGGTGCCGTGCTCAGGCCCAGGCCACGTGGCCCTGGACAAAACCCGGTCCCTGTTCTCCGGAGCCAAAGCCAAGACCAAGTTCAGGGCCCGCAGTGGGGGGAAGATAAAGGAGGGGGGCAGCGGCAGCTCGGATCAGGGGGAGCTTCCCGCTCAGGAGCTCTGCAGCCTCGGCGAGGAGGGGATGGGTCTCACTGTTCCCGGCAGCCCCCGCAGGGTGGCAGGTGTGCAGCAGCGCTGCCTGGCACCGCCCCCTCTCAGCGCGCTTCCTGTGCACAGCTGCCCACACTCCTCCCCTCTCCTCCCCACCTGCTTCCCGCTCCCCTCAGCGCCGGACAATCCTCCTCCCATACCCTTCCCAGAAGTCCCGGCCCCTAGTCAGGCTGAGTGGGCCAGTGGCTCCCTCGGCACTAGCAGAGGGGCCAGGGTGGGGCCTTGCGTGGAGATTGGGCCCGGAGGGGCCGCTGCCCCTTGGAGCTTGCGGGCTCCCCAGGCTGACAGTGGCTGCCTTTCCAGACCCTGCTACAGACGCAGCTGCCGTCCAGGAGGTCAGTGAGGCTGTGTTGGCTCTGCTGCTGCCCTCAGACTCAGCGACTGTCCTGCGGAAGATGAGGGAGATCCAGGCCATCGCAGCCAGGCTGCCCAACGTGGACCTAGTGCTGGCCCAGACTGAGCAGGACGTGGCACGGGCCCGGAGGCTCCAGGCCGAGGCTGAGCAGGCCAGGTGTGGCCCTGAGCGCGCCTGCCCAGGCTGGGGCAGCTGTGTCGCTCCCGGCCCTGCTGTGGAGGGCTCTGCGTGACCCTCGGAGTGCGGGTGCCTGCAGCACAGGACCCTGCCTCCCACAGGGGTCACTGCGCCCAGGGCTGTCTCAGGCCCCGACGCTTTCGTCCACCGGGGCTGTGCGGGCCTTGTCCCGCTGGGAAGGGCGTCGCTGGGCTGTGGTGCTTACTCCCTGCCCCTCACTCTGCTGTCCTCCCTCCCCGGCCCTCACTCAGGATCCGGGCCCACTCTGTGGAAGGCCAGGTGGAGGACGTGGTCGGGAACCTGAGACAGGGCTCAGCGGCGCTGCAGGAAGCTCAGGACACCATGCAAGGGACTGGCCGCTCGCTGCGGCTTATCCAGGACAGGGTTGCTGAGGTGAGGCGTCCTGGCTCCTCGCCCGAACCGGGATGGACAGAGATTCATCTCAGGCCCAGAGGATTCTGGGAAGTGACCTGGTTCACCAAGTGGGAGAAGGCAAATGACAAACTTCAGGGTGTTCTCATCTCTCCGGGCTGCAGAAAGCAGGGCGGGGGCAGCAGAGCGGAGGGGGGCCTGGGTGTCAGTGGACAGTGGGGTTTCGAAGGACGCCGCTGAGTGGTTGGGTGGGAAGACTGACGAGAGGAAGTGGTTGCTGTCTGAGGCCCACTGCCGCCCGGATCCCCGTCCTTCCACAGGTCCAGCAGGTCCTGGGGCCAGCAGAAGGGCTGGTGATGGGCATGACGGAGCAGCTGGGCGGCTTCCGGGCACGGATGGAGGAGCTCCAGCGCCAGGCCCAGCGGCAGCGGGCACAGGCAGCACAGGCCCAGCAGCTGGCAGAGGATGCCAGCCAGAGGGCTCTGAGTGCCCAGGAGGTATGGGGAGGCCAGAGCAGTCCAGCGGGGCGCAGCCAGCCAGGGGTTCCGGAACAGGAGCAACCTTTGAGACCATGGAACCGAAGCACATACGCCTGTGATCCTAGCACTCTGGGAAGCAGAGGAGGGTGGGTCACAAGTTCGCACCCAGCCAGAGCAACTTAGTGAGTCAGTAAGCTTCTGCCTCAAAGGAAACATTAAAAGAGGCTGAGGATCCAGCTCAGAGAGAAGGCTCTGGGTTAGTGTGAACACACACACAGGCACACACACACACACCCCGTAAATAAAAAGAACAAAGACAAGCCCGGAGTTAGCCTGGCACCTGAGCCCCTCCAGCTGCCTCTGTGGAGCTGGCTGGGGGACACTGAGGCTGGGGCGGTGGCCTGTCCCTGGCCAGTCCATCAAAAGAGCCTGAGCCTTCTGTGCTGTCTTCCGCTTGTCTCAGCCCCAGCCTGGCCAGACGCCCTGTGTAGACGTCCCGCCCGGTTGCGCCTTGGGTTCCATCCGGGTTCTGTCTGGGTTCTGTCTGGGTCCTGCCTCGGGTTCTGTCCGGGTTCCGCCTCGGGTTCCGTCCGGGTTCTGTCCGGGTTTCATCCGGGTTCCGTCCTGGTCCCGCCTCAGGTTCCGTCCAGGTTCCGTCCAGGTTCCATCCGGGTCCCGCCTCAGGTTCTGTCCGGGTTCTGTCCAGGTTCCACCTCGGGTTCTGTACTGGTCCCACCTTGGGTTCCCTCTGGGCTCTGAGGACAGTCAAGGAGCCACCCTCGTGCTTCGAGGACCCTGGCATCCCTGGGCCAGGGCATCAGTGTGTGGTCGGTGTACAGCCACCTTCTCCTCCCCTCCTGTTGCGTGCTTGGCACTGAGCCTGCAGCAAGGGAGCAGCGACGGGCTGGGGTGGAGGGAGGGCAGCTCAGAGGTTTAAGTAGTCGTGGGGGGCCCAGAGGTCTCGTAGGCGGAGCCAGCCCAGTGGGGAAAGGTCGGAGGCCCTTGATCAGCGCGATGCAAGTGCTTCAGCACAGCCTGTCCCCACGGTGACACTGAAGCCGCCTACCTTTTTCAGGGATTTGAGAAAATCAAGCAAAAGTACGCAGAGCTGAAGGAGCGGTTGGGTCAGAGTCCCACACTGGGTGAGCGGGGCAGCCGGATCCACAGCGTCCAGATGGAGGCCGAGGAGCTGTTCGGGGAGACCATGGAGATGATGGACAAGATGCGAGGTGAGGCCCGCTTCCCTCCCGCCTGCCCCGGGCCTGCTCTCACCCGGCCGAGATGCAGTCAGCCCTTCCCGGTGCCTGAAGTGTGCCCCAGGGTCACACCAGCCCGGCCCGCTGAGGCCACTCTTCTGTTGCTCCAGACGTGAGCCACTTGGGGCACCCGGCGGCCTGTGGGGGGCACGCAGTGAGAGCTCAGGTTCTGAGGAGGAATTCATTCCACAGGGAGATGTTCGGGAAAGACAGTGCTCGGGGCTGGGGCGGGCTGGAAGCAAGTGGAGGCCGGAGGCTGTGAAGGAGGGAGGCTTGGTGTGGACAGCACGGGACTGGCTGGGCAGGGCAGGGCAGGGCCGGAGGGCTCGTGGGAGGGGCGGGGGGAGCACAGCTGCACATGCTGGGTCCAGGCAGCTGGCTGCAGGCCGGGACCAGGAGGCCGGACTGGGCCTGGGCCCCCAGGGAAGCATCTCGGTGTGGACGGCAGGGGCGCGTTCGCAGCCCTTATGACATCTCACGGGGAAGAGGAACAGGGTTTATACCTCTAGAAGCCACTCCGACTCTGAGGTGGGCCGCCGGGCTGGTGGTCCATGAGCAGCAAGCAGAGCAGAAGTGGTCAGCAGGATGGGGTGGGGCGGCCAGGTGGACAGCACAGAGACGGCTGGTTGGTGAGCTCTCGGAGGTCGATGTGAGGTGGGGCACAGGGCAGGAAGGAGGAGCTAGTCTGAGGAAGGGGCCAGTGCAGGGCCTTGTTGAAGCAGAAGAGACAGGCAGCGAGTGCACCAGACAGCACAGGGGTATCCCGAGGCAGCTGCAAAGTCGGAGCGGATGGGCAGAACCAGCAGGAGGGAGTTAAATCAGGGAACCGTGACTTCTGCCTTGTTTGGGCCTTTGCCACGAGGAGGCAGGTGGGGCCTGGCTCCTCAGTGGCTGTGTTGCTAAAAACACGTTATCGTCGGTACCTGATAGGCAGATAGGAGTCATTGCTCACCAGAAAACAACCAGGCGTTTTGATGAACTGCAAGTTCTGTGTAAGTCGGTGAATTCTTGCTACTGCCAAAAGCGCTGGTGAACACAAAGCGCCCCAGTAAGGGGAATCGGAGCGCACTACTTAGCCACCGGGGTGGCTTATCCCCCAACCCAGGCCAGGCTCGGTGGGAGCCCTGGAAGGCATTGCAGGAACCTAGCTTTGGTTGGATGGAGTGAGGGGGATTGTGACTGGGGGCCTCTGGGAGGGGGCCCTTTAGTAACCTCGATGGATGGGCCTGGATTTCATCGGCCTGGAGCCCTGGGGTGCTGTGCTGTCCTAGGGGTGGGCTTGCAGTGCTGGCTGCTGCGTCCTCAGAGGGATATTGCATACAGGCACACATCGGGTGGGGAGGCAGGGACCCAGCAGCTACATTGGGAGGAGCAGAGGTGTTGACCTGAGGAAATCTAGCCTCAGAAATGTGTAGGGTGCCTGCATCCGTATCCCTACAGCCCCAGGAGTCGGGCCTGGGACAGGCCGGCCTGGGACTCGGGACTCTTCCAGACCATCATGAATCATCCGGACGGGGTGTGCAGAATGGCCTGGGGGGACTGGGTTTATAAGCAGTGCTGTTTCTTGGAGGGGAAGTGGGCAGGGGCTCTGGTCAGCTCTTTGCCAAGTACCCATCCGGTGGTCACTGGCGGGGCGGCAGGTGTCCAGGGCGTGGGGCCAGCGTCTTGGTGCCAGTGACCCCTCGTCAGCCTAGAGCAGAGGAGAGGCGCAGGGGCACGGGATCCCTGGGAGGAGGCCTCTTGGCTCTGCCTCTGGGGTCGGGTTGGGCCCCAAGGCCAGGCTTCTCAGCCGCCCTCTGCCGTGCTGCCCCAGGCAGGGCAGAATCTATGTCTCACCCTGTCCGCTGTTCCCGCCCCTCAGACATGGAGTCGGAGCTGCTGCGGGGCAGCCAGGCCATCGTGCTGCGCTCAGCGGACCTGACGGGGCTGGAGAAGCGTGTGGAGCAGATCCGAGACCACATCAGCGGGCGCGTGCTCTACTATGCCACCTGCAAGTGAGCTCCACCCGGCACCCTGCGTTGGGGAGCAGGCAGAGGTGGGCTGCGTCCTGGCTCCCAGGGACTGCTGCCAGCCGCAGTGCGGTCCAGGCCCCGGGTGTGCAGCTATCGCCGGGCTGCGAGCTTGAGTGGGGGCCGCTGCACTGGGGGGACAGAGGTGGCGAGGCGCCCGCCTGGCCGGGGACCTGAGTCCAGGGAGCTGGGCTGGGCAGTGTTCCCACTGCGTCCTCCAGTGCTGTGGATCCAGGACCAATGCAAAACTTAACAGAAATTGTGTACACAGGCCAGGGATTTAGCCCAGTGTTGCTGCTGCCTGCCTTGCAAGCGCAGGGTCCCGAGTTCGATCCCCAAGAACACACAAAAAAAGCATTTCAAAAATCGTGTACAAATGAAAAAGCCCAATAAAAATCTCTGGAAAGGAACCTGGAGGCTCAAAGAGGGAAAAGCGTCAGTCCTCCCCTCAGTGAGCCTTTGTCCCGTCTCCAGTGAGCTCAGGGGTAGGGGTACCCTCCTCACTCATCGGCCTGCAGAGCCGAAACTTCGGGAG
The DNA here is from genome assembly GCF_000247695.1 of Heterocephalus glaber. The sequence goes on from NW_004624807.1 coordinate 2,378,457, forward strand.
GCCAGACCCCTGCCCAGGGCCGCCCTCGCCTGTGGACGGCAGTCCTGCTCTTCATTCCAGAGGAGGGAAGAGTTGGTTTCAGACCTATCCAGCTCCCCGAGGCAGGCCTAAGACCAGCATCCATCTCCCGGGATCCCGAGGGAAGTTGCAAACGTGTGTGTGTGTGTGTGTGTGTATGTGTGTGTGTGTGTGTGTGTGTGTGCGCGCGCACGCGCCAGGGCACATATGGAGTGGCATGAGCATCCTGTGTGTGCTAACCACAGCCAGGCACTGTGCAAGGCATTTTATCTGCATAACGTCTTGATCATCACTTCACTCATCCACAAGCACTGCCGGGCGCACCGTCTGCCTGTCCTCGTGATTCAGGCGGCACCATTATTCCCATCAGAAAAGAGAGGAAACCGGGGCCCCACAGGCTGCATAACCTGAGCTCACGGACGTGGTGGGTAGGGGCAGAGCTGGGCCTCCACCCAGCTCTGATCTATTGGTTAGAGGAAGGCGCTGGAGCCAGGCTGCAGGCTCCACGGAGTGCACCCAGCGTCCCTGTGAGCGTGTAACTCTGGCCCTGGCACCAGCCTGGCACACACAGGCCCCTAATGCACATCAGCTGCCACTGCCTCTTCCTAGCTGCCCTCGAGCTGCCCATGCGCTGTCTAGTCCAGCTGGGCGCGAAGTCCTGGAGCTGCCTCTGACTTTGAAAGAAGCAAACAAAGCTGGATAGAGAAAAATATGTTCACTTTATTAAGCACAACACCGAGCATGAAGCTGGAGGGCTTGGGAGCAGGAGAACTGGGATAGGATCAGGACGATACACCTGACTTTCAGGGACAGAAAGGGGGACAGAGGCAGGATGGGCCCTCCTGGCTTAGAGGAAAGGGGTCCGCCTTTGGCATATGTGGGGGCGTGGCCGGATGGAGAAGTTCTGGGGGCCCCACCCTGGATTCCTTCTGCCCCACCTTTGGAGGGTAGCCCTGCCTTGAGGCTGAGGTGGCAGGAAGGGATCCCAGGTGTTGTGGGTGAGTGCTGGAGGTTAGGACTGGAGCTGCCTGGCGCTCATGCGGGGCAGAAGCTGCAGTAGGGAGCCTGGTGTGGCCTCTGGCCGGGAGGCCAGGAGGCAGGAGCAAGCGTGAGCAGAGCGGGGACTCAGAGCAGAAGCTCTGTATGGCTTTGCTTGGAGAAGGTGGCACAGCCTGGCCAGCCCACGAAGCTTCTCACGAGAAACAAGACCCAGGCGAGCGCTATCTACGTACACTGTGCAGAGGATGGCTCACAGGGTGTGGGGCAGGCAGGTCAGAAACGCTGCTCCCCCCGCCCGCAGCTTCCTCCAAGCTTCGAGGAGCCTCCAGGCCTCGCCCCTCCTGGGCCTCCAGGTGGCTGCTGCTTCCGGCAAATGCTCCTGCCAGGCCCTGCGCCGCTGGCTCTGTCTCCTCCCTCTGTAGGTAGAGGCCAGGGCTGGGAGGGCAGAGAAGAGCTGAAGTCTCCTGCAAGACAAAGTGGTTTCAGGGTACAGTGGGGCTTTGTTCCTGGGGAGGAAGCCCTGCGCCCCCGACCCCAGGTCTGTCGGCCTCACCTGGACCACAGCCCCACACTCAGTGGCTCCAGGGATCACATGATGAGACAGGCCCCCGTCTGCCCTGCCCGGCAGTGGGAGCTGCCACTGGCTTTAACTGGCACCATGACCTCGGACTTGAAGTTCCTGCAGGGGGACAAAGCCCTGAGCTTCTGCGGTGGAAGGAGCTTGGGTGGGTGGGGCTAAGCCCTCTGTGCTGGTAGCATCAGGAGGCCCGGACAGCACAGGCTGGCCAGCGCCCACCCCAACACGGAGGCCCTGGAATCCCAGGGAATCCAGTGTGTTCCGCACACGTGCACTTCCTAGTTTTGTGCAGGCTGAGGAGGTAAACATGCTTCCCTCAACCCATTTTACAGACTGCAAACTAGAGGCATCCACCGGTGTGTCTGTCAGTGTCGCACAGCTGGTGGTGGGGACAGGGCTCTTCCCACCCTTCTCGCTGCCTTCGAGAGGCCTTTTCCCAGCCTTTTGAGTCCTGCCCCCTGCCCTTCCCAACTCGGCTGAGCAGGGCCAGGACGTGTCCTGCCGCAGGGACTTACTGTTTCCGGTTGGCCTTTCTGAGCAGCATGGGCTCGGAGCAGTAGGAGGACTTCCCTTTGCCCCCGATGCTCAGGCAGCTGGAGCAGCAGCCGCAGGGCCCGGAGGCCAGTGGGCCCTGCTGCATGGGCACCAGGCTGCTGCTGATGTGCAGGGAGCCGTTGACCAGGCAGTTGAGGGACCTGCCGCTGGGGGCCGCTGGCCGGGGGCCGGGCCTGCAGGGCAGCTGCACCAGTGTGGGGAGGGGCAGGCCTGGGTCGGGGGCCGGCACCTCGGTGACTGTGATTTCAGGGGAGCTGGGCCCGCTGGCTCCACAGGGCGGGGGCGGGGGTGGCCGGTGCTCAGCCTCGGGACGGCCGCCAGGGCTGTGCAGGTTCATGTGCAGCTTCCGCATGTGGTGCACCACGGCCGCCGCATTGAAGGCTTGCTGGGGAGGCACTGCGTGTCAGGGTCTGCACCCCAGCCCTCCCTCTCCTGGGCTTTCTTTGGTACTGGGAACTCAACATGGTGCCTTCACACTCAGCGACTTCCCCACCCAACCCCTTTATCACGTTTTGAGACAGTCTCCCTGTGTTGCCCAGGCTGGCCTGGAACGACAATCCTCCTGCCTCAGCCTACCCCGGGAGCTGGGATTACAGGTGTGCACCCCGCGCCTGGCCCCAGGTGGCCTCTTGAAACCAGTGTGGCCCTCCTCATGTTGGAGAGGGTGCAAGGAGTGGAAGGGATGCCCCAAGGGCAGCCCTCCCCCACCCCACCCAGCCTGCAGGCCCGGGCAGCTGCCCGCTGGGTGCAGCTCACCCGCCACTTGGTCTTGGCAAAGTTCTTCTGGATCTGAAGGCTGACCGAGGGGTAGATGTCCCGGTGCAGGGCCGCGTTGCCGCCAATCCTGTGGGTGCAGCAAGAGGCCCTGGCTGCCGGGCAGGCGCTGTGCACACAGCCTGCGTGGGCTGGGGCTGTGCCTCAGTCAGGTTAGAGCCGAGTGCAGCGCCCAGGGGAAGGAGCCCGCAGGGCGGCACTGGAGCAGGGTCCTCTGTCCCCCGGGCAGGCCACGTGGGCTTCTGCTTTGGCAAAACCATGCTTTGGGAGCAGGGTTGGCAGATATGGCCCGGGGGCAAATCCGCCCGCTGTCTGTTTCTCAAATGAGGTTCACTGGAATGGAGCTCTTTGCTGCCCAGTCAGGTCTGAGGCGGCTTCTGCGCCACAGCAGCAGGGCTGAGTAGTTGTCATGAGATGGCATGGCCAGCAAAGCCTCAAATATGCACACACAACCCTCTCCCGGCACAGTGGCCAGCCTTTCATGGCAGGGCTTAGGTGTCTCCCCGCCCTCTTGCTCAGACCTTGCGTGGAAGTAGACGCCGACTCCCCTGAAGCCTTTCCCAGTGAGGTCACTGGACGCCCACTGCCCTCTCCCCTCCCAGACCCCAGTGACCCTAGACCCTTGCCGTGTGCACCGCTCGGGACATCGATGAGGCACCCAGAGAAGTGAGAGGCTTGGGCGCATGCATGCCTAGGAGCCCGTAGTCTGGGAGTGTGGGGTTGTTCCCCACGGTGGACCAGAGAAGCTGACGGTGAGCTCGTGAACTAATGAAGAGAGCCGGGAGGTCTGCGTGGACTGCAGGGGTCAGGGCTTCAGGGGAGGCAGGAGAGAGCTGGGTATATGCGGTGCGGAGCACAGGGAGGGGCAGCTGCAGCTCTGTGGGAACAGGGAAGCTGTTGGAAATCCTGGGCAATGCACCAGAGAGAGAGGGTCGGCCAGGCTGGGGAAGCTGGAGAGGCTGACGCTGTGCTAGGGGAGCTACTGCAAACCCCGAACTGGGTGGGGGCGGGCATGAAAAAAAGGTGTTTCATGATTTTATCCACCTGTTTTACCAATGGCTGCTTCGTGCTTGCTCCCAAACCCTTCATATGGAACAGGTTTTGATCTTAGAGTGAAATGCCGCTCGTAAGGACAGCAGAGAGGCTCCTTTGCACCAGGCCTGAGCGCTTCACCCCGTGGGGCCTGCGCCAGCCCCTGCCGTGTCGGCCGTGTCCGCCTGGCCCAGTGCCGTCTGCGTGGCCCTGGCAGCCACGAGGTGAGCCAGGCGTCACCGTTTCTCACTCACCAGGGGTGCCTCAGGGCCTTCTCACAGGTGTACCGCTCACTCGGGTCCTTCTCCAGCAGGTGGCAGATAAAATCCTTGGCTACGGGGAGATGAGAGGCAACAGCTAGGACCAGATTTCACAGCTGATGGAAATTCACTTCCGGACTGGTGGGTGGCAGTGAATGCATCTTTAGCTAATCTTCCAAAGAGGCAATTTTGAGAGTTTTAAAAAGAGAGGAACAAAAATCTAAGCCGCCTAACAACTTGCCATACGCCACCCAAGGAGAGCTGTGGGCAGCCTCTCCCACACAGTGCTGCAGGAGCCTTGGCGGTCACGGGTCACGAGGCGCCGTGTGCCTGCACCACGTGTGCCTGCATTTGCACCCGCGCCCGCGCCTGCGCACGGGCCAGTGCCAGCACATGGCACACGTGTGAGTGCCGACTGTCTTTCCACCGCCCCTGCTTGCCCACAAGGCGTGCGCTGTGCTGGTGTCTGACCCAGTCAGGCAGCTCCGGCCTGCAGCACTCCGCACCCCTGGGCTCTGCCCTCCTGGCCTCCCATCCAGCGCTCCCTGCCCCACCCGCTGTGGTTCAGCCTCTGGGCAGACAGCAGTGTGAACCTCAGACGCCAGTAATTCCTCTGCCTCCGAACCAGACTAGGACGGCTCTGCTCTCCCTGGCACCTTGTTCTTCGGGCTCCCAGGGGCTCTGAAGGGCCAGGACTGCCACCCTTTGCTCCCCACAGCCTTGGCCTTCAGCCTGTTACCTTGGCCTTCACAGCCACCACCCTACCTGACTCAGAAATGTCATCCCAGAACGGAGACTCGAACTCATAGTAGCCTTCTTTGATCTTCTCAAAAAGCTTAGACTCAGTCTCTTCGTAGAAAGGAGGGTAGCCACATAGCCTGCAGCGGGACAGGAAGGGTGGCGCTGAGCCACCCGTGCTCCCGCCAGCCTTTCTGCCCACCCGCTCTGCACACGGGCGGGCACTGAGGTCCCAGGCCAGCAGTGTGGCCAGGAGGTGGGCTGGGCCTGCTGCAGGAGGGGCGCAGGAGCTTTCCCTGAACCGGCTTCCGGAAGGCCCCGTGTGCCTGCTCCCTGTACTTTCTCCGACTCTCAGATGCTCTGTACAGAACATCTCAAAGAAGGATAGCAGAAAGCTGGGTGCAGTGGTGAATGCCTAGCACTCTGGGAGGAATCCCAGCCCTCTGGGAGGCTGAGGGAGGAGGATCTCAAGTCCCACTGGGCAATTTAGTGATGCAGACAGTCTGCACATGTGTGGGATAAATGCATGGGTGAGAATATCCTGCATAATCTGAGGAACAGAGAACTGAGTCCACATAAGGGGCAAGCATCTACTGGAAGATTATTCTCCCCAAAGCAGGAATTGCTGTACGTGCGGCGGCTGGTGGGCTAGGACAGGGCCAGCTGGGAGTGGCTTTGCCTTGGTCTGAGGTCAGCAGGGGAGGAGGCAGAGATGGAGCAGCGGGTCCCCTGTTTCCAGCTGGCTTCTCAGCACATCTGTGTGCAGCAGCCGGGTGGGTGCAGGCCAGGGAGGCCCAGGAGGCTGCGCAAGGGCACGTGCAGAGCTCCACTCTGACTTGGTGGACAGCAGGACCAGGAAGCTCTGGGGCCGGGGGTGCCAAGGCAGGAATGGGGAAGAAGGAGCAAGCAGGCCGAGGTTACTCACAGGATGTAGGTGATGACGCCGATGGACCAGCAGTCCACAGCCTTGCTGTAGGGCTTCTGGGCCAGCACTTCCGGAGCTGTGGCAGACGGATGGCAGAGTCAGGGCTGGGGGCTGGGGGAGCAGGTGCCCAGGAGCCCAAGGGGACAGGGTGGGCCGCGGCACGGCAGTGTTTCTGTGGACTGAGACTCCCCGAGGGCCGCATCCAAGAGACCAAGTCTTTCTGTGAGAGAGATGGTGACTTTTCCATGGACCGCTCCGCCCTGGGTCAGGCTGGGATCCCCAGTGCTGGCGCCCCCTATGGGACTGAGCACTCTCAGGTGGGCCTGTCTCCCCCTCAGACGGGGTCCCCAGGCAAGGGCTGTGCCTGTCCCTTCAGACTAGAGCTCCAGGCCGAACTCCCCCCAGACTCTGGGTCCCTTCTTCAGTGGAAGCTTAGCCTGTCACAGCCTCCACGGGAGCCCGGGCAGCAGGCAGCGGCCTCGGTGTCCCGCAGACACCCAGCCGTGTACCCACTGCAGCTCCTTCCCGAGAGCCGAAGGGCTCCCTCTCTGCCTTGGGCGCTGCTTCCCACTCCCGACCCCACACAGGTGGTGCCTGGCCAGGGGAAAGGGGTGCAGCCAATGGCCTGGGGTTCAGCTTGCTGCCTGGGCGCAGACCTCTCACAGGCCCTGCCCGCTCCTGCCTTGCCGGGAACCAACAGGGCTGCTCAGGTGGGACGCCCGCCTCTGCCAGGTCTCTGGGTGCTGCCTGGGGGGACTTGAGGGTCTGTACCCAGGCGCCACACAGCTGGGGGCCCCGCGACACCCCTGAGAGAGGATCTGGGCCTGCGGTCTTGTCTTCTGCAGCGACTGAGGCAGAGTCCTCTGCAGGGGCCACGGAGGAAGTGCGGTGGTACTCGTGGCCCTAAGCCTCCTAGGCGGACATGCTGCCTGGATAACTTGTGACACTGAGTCCCTCTCCTCAGCCTCCGTCCTGGGAGGGATGCTGAGCTCTCTCCTGTGCCCGCACTCACCCACATAGCCTGGGGTCCCGCACGCCGTGGACATGACCCCACTGTGCTCCATCTTGGACAGACCGAAGTCTGTGATCATGATCTTCGAGTTCTCCTCAGGGGTGAGGTAGAGCAGGTTCTCCGGCTGAGGGAGGAGGGAGCCCGTGCCCGCCTGCAGTGAGTCCCTTCCTGCCCCTGACAGAGCTTTCAGGGCGCAGAGCCCTGGCTCCTGCTCATCTTCTGCCCCCTGCCCGCCCCTCGCTCCTGCACCCAGCACTCTGGGGCTCTTGTACGGCCTTGCTGTGGCTCAGCCCGTGACCCCTCCTGTGTGACAGCCATGCCAGGACCATCTGTTTTGAGGGAACCAACCCTGGGTTAACGGTCTCTGCACTCACCAAAGCCTGTGGTGATGCCAGGGAGCATGCAACCGTCATAAGCATTTGCTGCCCTTGACTCGACTGTGGCTGGGTTCAGAAATGGGGGGATTATTTGATACCCCTACGGGGTAAGGCCCAGTGAAAGGTTCAGGAAAAGCTAAGGCGCAGATTAACTGCCTGTTCAGTGCCCCAGGCCATTTCAGGAATGGGGGGGGCAGAAGAGGCCTGGGGAGTCCAGCTGGGCCAAGCCTCGCATGCCTTGAGGCCTCCTGAGGATCATGATTCGTTTGCCACCCTGCACCCCTGCCCTGGCACCTTCAAGTCTCTGTGCACGATGCCGTTCTCGTGCAGGTACTTCACTGCCGACAGGACCTGCCGGATCACCAGGCTGGCGTCCCTCTCCGTGTAGACACCTCGCTCCAGGATCCGGTCAAAGAGCTCCCCGCCGGAAACACTGTGGGCACAGGAAGGAGGTCCTTAATTCAAGCTGTGGAAATGCACACGCGTTTGTCCCGCAGCCATGAGGATGCCGGAGGCCTGGCCAGGCAGGTGCCCAGGGACTGTGGCCTCGGAGTGCCTCCTCCAGGGCCTGGGATGCGATGGCAGGGAGCCCCGCCTGGGACGGAGCAGGACCTGCCTCTGGAAGCTTCTTCTACAAAGGTGGATGCCTCTGTTTGGGGCTGCATCGGGGCCAGCAATCCCTGGACACGAAGCAGGGTGGACTGCTGGTATCAGGGCTTCTTTTGTTCCTCTGGGGGGCTGGACTTACGGAGAGGAGTGCAGGGCGTTTTGAGACTCACATGGCATAGGTCTCAGGGTCAGCCGAGCGTAAGACAGTCTGACCCCAGCCCTTGACTACCAGCTACACTACATTTGCCTGGAAGTTTCTCAGTCAGTACTGGGACGCCAGAGTGGCAGAGAGGGAATGAGGTGCTTAGACCTGAGTTAGCCATGGCAGCTCTGAGGAATCAGCCCATCGGCAGAGATGGGAGAGCAGTGTGGGCGTGGGAGTGTTCACATGTGGGAGTGTGCACGCGTGCTCTGCACAGATGCCTCACGGACCCAAGGCTGAGCACCCAAGGCTAAGTTCTCAGGAGTGCTGACCAACACATGCAACAGTCACAACCAGGCAGAACCCTTATTTCGCTGTGACAATGACACGAGCCTTTCTAATGAAGCCTCACTCTGTCCTGCAGATGAACACACACGACCGCAGCCTGCTTTCAACTTAGGGACAGCCTTTCTTTGATGGAACTGAAATCTATCCATGTGTGGTTTCTGCTCCTACAGCACTTGCCCGCTGCAGTGATGTTAATACATTTACTATCCAGGCAACGGACACTGACGTCAAAACAGACCCAGGTCATGGTGCCAGCAAAGGGGTCTGGGGGCTGGCTGGTGTATGTCTGGCGTTACCCCTGCAGCTGCTGAGCAGTGGGGACATCCCAGAAGGTCCCAGGAGAAAGTGGAGCAGCAAGAGGGCAGACAGCTGCTTGTCCGGCTGTAGGGGATATTTAACAACTGCAAGCCTGTACTGGTTTACAGCAACTCAGGAAGCAGCCTGTGTCCCCTCTCTGGCCACAAAGAATACACGCATGGCCCGAAGCATGCTGACCCTAAATGGACTCAGCCTGAACTAATTCTTGGTTTTTGTCTGTTGCCATCCTTCCTTCACGCTGACAACCCCCTGGGCCTCCCTGGCCCGCAGGCCCCTGGGAGGAGGTGGGCCCCCCTCCACTTACAGCTGCATGACCAGGTAGTAGTGAGTGCTGCTTTCGTAGATGTCCTCCAGCGTCACAATGTTCTCGTGCTTGATCCTGGGCAGAAGTAAGTGTCACAGTGAAAGAATGCAGAGCCAGCCCGAAGCTCCTGTGGGACACTTTGGATGGATGGCAATCTTTAGGAAGACTGGGTCCCTGGGAGCCTGGCTAATGGGTAGGCTGTCGCCAAATGATCCCAGAGAAAAGATCCCGGAGGGTGTTCAACCCACATCTATCAAAGGAATTAGTGACCATCCTGCTCTCAGGAAGCATTTCATAGTTACTCCGGGAATTTCATTAAACTTGGGAAAGCTGGAAGAGCTGGGGTGTAGCTGGTGACACAGCGTGTCTAGGCTGTGTGGGGTCTTGGTCTGAGCCTCAGCACCACAATAAGAACAGACAAAGAAACAAAGCCCCGAGGAAGGCTGAGGGACTCCCCAGCCTTCGCTTATTCTACGCAAGTGGGTATGCCGATCTCTTGCAGAAACACTGCAGGAAGAAAGTCTAGCTGAGCTCCCTCTCGGGTAACCATGAAAAAAGTATTGAAAACTTACAATTCTAGGATATTGTGAAAAACAAGGGAGATGCTTATTTTCTGTGGGATGATTTAAATCAGCGGTTCTCAACGGCGGGGAGGGGGCTCTTGCTCCTTAGGGGACATTCGGCAATGTCTGGAGGGATTTTTGACAGTTACTCTTGGAGCCTTGGGTGCTACTGGAGGCAGAAATGCGGCCAGACACCAGGCAATGCTCAGGAAAGCCCAGCGTCACGAAGATGGAGCAGCCCAGTGTCACTGTGCTGGTCAGGATCCCCTGCCTGAGGTCATCCTGTGTCACCCGCAGAGCCTGAGTCTCGCACAGGGATGGCACCAGCGGAAGACATGGCTTCCCAGGTCACTGCGGAGCAGAAACGTCTCCAGGAAGTTTTACCAACAGTTATACAACACAGGGACTAAGAATTTAGACTAAGCCAACTGGTTCCGGGTTCAGACCCAGCTCAGGCGCTCACTCATTGGGAAAGTTTAGGTGGCTTTCTCAAAGCTTCTAAGCTCACTTTCCTCATAAGAAAAGTAGCTCTCTCTCATAGGGCTAAACCAGGATTAAAAGAGACAGCACTTTACAAATGCTTGCTACAGTGCCTGGGGAATAGCCAACACATCGCAGTAGCTGTCCAATGTTGGACACTTGGAAAACCGACCATAGCTGTGGTTGATCGATTCAACTATACTCATAGGCCACAGAAATTTATTAATTATTCATTCTCTGAACGAATATTCACTGAGTATACCACAGTCTGTGCTCAGTACTTCACAGTCTCTCCCTGGAGCACGGCTCTGTCTTCAGCACCCTACGAGACGCCTCCCTACAAAGACAAGTGGACACCTATCTTCCATGTGTCCCTGCCGGTTTCTGTCCATTTCCCACAATCTACCCTTTTTGTTCTTCCTAAGAGATGGTATCACGCCCCGCTTATTGGAAGTGTGCTCAGTCTCAGGGTAATTGTTGATACATTTCTTTTCTATCTTCTTACTGGCCAACCCCTAACCCAGACACTCCTTTCCACAATGCTTCTTGGAACGGCTGTCTGGGCTCCGTGTAATCCTGCCACTGCCTCTGCCTGTTTCCTCACCCCGTGCCTGGCCTATTGTGACAGCCTTGTAATAGGTCTCCTACCCTCTCCGCTGGTCTCCTCCAATCTGTCTCCACCATGCTCAAGGGGTGGCTCGCAAATACCAATCCATTACAAGTCCCGTTTAAAGTCCTCTGATGACTTCTCTTTGCCCATAGAAAAGAGCCAACATCCTTTATCATGGCACTAAGATCCTTTGTGCTCAGGCCCTTTTCACATTTCAGTTTCATCTCCCATCTTTGACGCTGCTCACTCCAAGCTCGGGGGCTTCCAGCTCCCATTTCCCTTAGCAGCCTCTGCACTTCCACGGTGACGTCAACTTTGTGCTGCTCTCAGCCCGAACTCCCTCTCTGCACTGCCCCTCCGGCTCCCACAAACTTCTACTCACCCACCAAGGTCCTCCTGCTCTGAAAATACGCCTGCTCTCCTAGGCCACTCCCGGACTCCCCACTGCGCTCTCTCCCATCAGGTGGGTTGGAGCTGGCAAGGCCTCCGCCGGGAAGGTGTGAGCTCTGACTGAGGGTCGGGACCTGTCTGCTCCATCCTTGTGGGCCTGACCCAGTAGGTGCTGAGCATACCTTGTGCAGCCAGGAGTTCCACAAGGGCTCTTTGTAGGTCTCACTGCCCACGTTGGGGGGTCTGTTGGTGTCCACCCTGCTGGTCAGGGTGCTGAGCCTATGTTTGCTTTGGACGAAGCTGAGGCCAACTCCAAGTCTTATGCTGCTTCCTTCTTATTGACGCTGCCTGACGGCCACCTGACTTCTTCCTTGGAGTTGATCACTCTCTAGCCCATGTCACAACCCGGCTGTGCGAATGCTTCAGCCTGGACAGCTGACTGGCCACCCTGACCGGCAGCTTGGCCTGGGGAGCAGCGCCCCGGAGGGCATGGCCAGCTCGGACTTCCTGAGGTCATCTGTGAAGGTCGCGACCCACCCGAGACCCACTCACTTCTTCAACACAGCGATCTCGTTCTCCAGGCTGCTGTCCCGGAAGGCAGGCGACTTCTTGATGCACTTCAGGGCGAAGAGCTTCCCGGTCACCCTCTGCTTCACCAGGAACACTTCTGAGAACGCTCCTCTGGGGAAGGACGCCAAGACGGAACTTAGCTCTGGCGGGGTAGAGAACATTCTGGAAGCAGGACGGCAGGGCGGGTGCAGGAAGGAATTCCCGCTGGGACGGCTGTGTGGTGGCCAGGCCTGTCTGACGGGCCAGGGTGCTCTTTCCTCCACCCATCCCGGGGGAAGGAAGCAATCTGACCTGCAGTCAGGGGTGAGGCAAGTGCTTTCCTGCTCTTAGAGTTTGGGGCAACTCTCAGACACTCTGCTTCGGCTGCCGAGATTTCCCTATTAAAGAGGGGCCGCTGCAGAGGCCACTCCCAGCATGGCGGCCCCCTGGAGTGGCAGGGCAGAGGCATAGGGAGAGGCTCAGGCGCAGCCTGTGGGTTTTGGATGCTGATAATCATCCTGAACCAACTTTCAGGGCACAAGGCGACCCAGCACCTGCATTCATGCGTGGGACCCGAAAGGCCTCCAGCAGGGCCTAGCAGCCTCTGGGGCAGGCTGTCCACAGACAGAGCAGACGGAACCTGGCAGAGCAGCACGTGAGCCAGGGTGCAGGCCATGCCCATTGTTCGTGTCAGACCCTCAAAGCCGCTTGACTCCTGTGCATTCACTTTCCTCATCTGCACAGTGGGAATGTGGACTGTCTGTGATTCCTAAGGTTGGTTGTTTAGAAGAAGGAGCCAAAACATGTAAATGCTTAAAAGTGTTACTGACATCTATCAAAACCAAATGCACTAGATGGTTTCATTGCTGCTGCCAACTAAGCGGTACAAGGAGCAGACAGAGTCCAAATGAGAAGGAGGAGCCATCCACTCGCTGCCCTCTGGGTCTTCTAGAAGAAAGGTTAGGGCGGTTAAGCCTTGGACTTTAAAATCCACATTAGACAACAGGTGGCCTTTTTTGGTCTGGGTCCCCCAACTTGAGGCAGAGCCCCTCAGAGCCTTCAGAGCCCGGCCTACGCATCCCCTGGAGGATCATCTCTTCCCCCAGGGTCTCCTGGGCACCCATGGAGCCTTAGACACGGGAGACGAAAAAGTGAGTGCGTTTCCACGCCGAGGAGCCTCTAGATTGGGAGGAGCCCAGGCAAGTAGGCAGTGAGGACTGGATTTGAAAACGGCCAGGAGATGGTCCCCTGCATGCTTGGTGAGCTGCCGGGACCTCGCTGTCAGGCGCTGGGCTGGGAATTGCTAGCTCAGCAGTCTGTGACCCAGAGGCCGGAGAAGAACGGCGAACCGTGAGGCCACGGAGCACGGGTGCTGGCTACAGCGGCCTGCGGGTGTGCTGGGCAGGCTGTGCCCTGCCAGTGCCAGCAGAGGCCACTCACCTGGAAGACCCCGCTCCTGAACGTACTCATGGGCCATCGCGAGGGAAGGCCGCTTCTGCCTTGGTCTGCACACAGTGACCATTTAGGACAGCCACGGGACACACGCGTGGCTCTTTGACTGAAGAGTAGCTTTGAGCTCAGTTTTAAGGGAGGAAAAACCAAGGTGTGGGGCAGCGGGTAGGAAGGGCCGGCCTGGCTTGTGAAACCTGAGGCGGGAATAGCAGCAGTGATTGTGCCAGCTCCTGTGCCACTCGCGTGGGGAAAGCGCTCAACATGCCTTTAAGGGGTGGATGAATGGATGAGAAATTTGGGCTCGGGTCAGTTGTGTGTTCTGTTTTAGACTTTGCTTTCCTAATCTATACAATAACAGCCGACTATGTGGCCTCAGAGAGCCCTTCCAGCATGGCATACGGAGGCCACTGCCAGAGCCCTCCCTGTCTCCCGCCACTCCGATGGTCTGCTGGTTTCAAAGCTGACACCTCCTCTGATGTCAGATGAGTGCTTTCAGTTCTCATGAATGTGAGGATACCGTTCACACTGCCCTGCCTGTTAATGGGGCCCCCTAGAGTTGTGCATTTATAGCCATTTGAGAGGGTGTTACTGTTCTGCCCGGGCCGCTTTGTCACATACTGTGTGTTGCGGGCAGAGAGGGAGTGGACCAGAGGGCCTAACCCTGCCACTGCCAAGGTGTGGGGCAGAGAGCTGTGAGGAGCACCAGAGGCAGCATGGACCAGAGGCGAGACAAGCAGGGCCTGCGAGCCAGCAGTGCTCCATGCGGTAGGACCTGGTCGCACTTCCTGCTGTGAAGAGCTCTCCACTCTTGAGGCTACAGGTGAACACTTGCTCCAGGGCGGGGAAGGAGCAGGCCTGGGGCTTGAGTGGCGGACGGATCCTCGCTATGGACTGCTTTTGCTCCCGCTGTGGCTCCCCAGCGTTGAATAAAAGCCCGCCCTGGTGACTGCTTCAGAGGACCCGAGGACCAGCAAGAAAAGACCCCTGCCTCAGGGTCCACTGCTTCCTGCTGAGGGGCTGCCTGCTCTCCCCAGCTGCCCTCCTGGACCGCACGTCACCCTGGTAACCAGGCTGGCCTGGGCCCTGCCTCCCTCCTGAGCACACAGAGGCCGTGCGCGGCCCAGGGGGCTGCCTCCTCCTTGGCCTGTGCAGCCCTCACTGCAGGCCGCTGTGCCTGGGCAGCGCCAGCCCTTCCAGCATGGCAGGCTTGGGACCAGGTGCCATCCTGGTGTCTTGGGTCCGGTTGGACTCGTAGATACGGACCCGAGGCTCAGGTGGCCGCTGTCGGAGGGGGGTGAACAATTGGGCTGGGTATGCTGCTGTTCACCTACTGTTTTGCTCTTTCAGCTTTTCCTTATGTTTCAACATTTTCACAGCTAGAGACGGGGCAGCAGGCTCTCCGGGACCCGGCTGTCCCTCTAGGTTCAGGCCTGTATGCTGCGGGCTTCACGGAGCATCACAAGGTGGAGGAGGAGGAGGATGTGTCTGGCTCCTCGAAGCCCAAGGCGGGCGTCAAAGCAGACAGTGGGCACCGCCTGTCAGCCGCTTCCTTCTTCCTGCTTGGGGTGAACTTAGCAAACCACTCCCGATCCACTCAGAGGCTGGCCCTCCTGCCAAAACCCTCTCTCTGCCACTCTGTCTTGGCAGAGGCCTTTCGCTGATGACCAGTGTTCCGGTCTCCTCCCTCTGTGCGGGTGGAGAGCAGAGGCCTCCTCGCACCGTGCCCTGCTCCTCTGTGTCTGCCACGAGGTCCCCAGCCCCAGCCAGGGCTGGCGGAGAAAAGCCTGCCTGCAGGCACGGCCGGTGGCCCACTCCTCCCCGCCAGGCCCTACTAGCACCTACACTTAGCTGACCATGGACCAGAGAGGCAGCCTCGGGGGGAGGCCTGGCTGCAGGCAGCCGCAGCTCTGGACAGGCTGTCTCAGGCCTGTGGGCCTCGGGGCCGCTGTCAGGGGCCCCAGAGACACCATAGGCTGTGGGAGACCGGAAGTGGCAGCTGCAGTGCAGCTCTCTATGTCAGAAAATGGGGCCGGCCTGGGCACGGATGGGGGATGAAGAAGCAGGGCAGGAGCCTCAGAAGCGGCCCTAGTTGCGCCCAGGGCAAGAATTTGAAAGTGGGCACACCGCTGAAGCAGAGTGGTGCCACTTGGCTGGCACCAGAGGGCACAGAACCTTTGGGAAGGGGCTGGGATCCCTGGGGCGGGGCCTCCCCAGCCCGTCCACCTCAGGTCCCCAGAGCCAGGCTGGCCGGACTTACGACCCCAGCACCTCCATGAAGATGAAGGTCTTCCGG
Source organism: Heterocephalus glaber (assembly GCF_000247695.1). The sequence goes on from NW_004624807.1 coordinate 2,393,782, forward strand.
ATGTTGGTGGTCTGCTTCTTCCAGGAGCTGCAGTCCTCTTCTGCCTTCCGACCCATCGCCTCCAGAGTTGAAGCTGCTGGGGTCGCTTTGTTGGAGGGAGGAGAAAAATAAAGGTCTGAGCAACGAATTTTAATTTCTGAGTAATATGAGAACAGGTTGCAAAAGAATCTAAAATTCCTCACTTATGTAAAGGCCAGAAGTAAGGACTGGGGACAAAACCTGGACAACCGGCAAAAGGAAGTCTTTTCCCCATTTATAAACTATGCGTGTGCGTGCGTGTGTGCGTGAGTGTGTGTGTGGGGGGGGGGATTGGACTGAGCTACACCCCAGTCCTTTGAATTGTAATTTTATTGTGTGTGAGGCAGGCTCTTGCACGATTGCCCAGGCTGGGCTCCAACCTGCCACCCCCCGCCTCAGCCTTCCGCAGTGCTGGGGGCTGCTGGGCACCCCCACACCCAGCCCCATCTGCTTTTGAAAGTACCCAGGACACATTTCTTCGACTGTTTGCTGCATCACGTCTCGCTGCATGCACCAGAGTCGGAGCCCGAAGTGGAAGCCCACCGTGTCAGTGGGGAGACTGCGTGTGCAGACTCACAGGGGCACGCCCACCCTGGGGTGTGAGCAGGGCGTCTGCTGTCCCCAGGCCCCCCGAGCCGCCGACCTCTCTTGTGGTGTCACAGCGCTGCCCGGCCCCTTTGTCCTGTCTCTGAGTCCCCTGCCCTGTGAGGCTGAACAGACGCGCTTTGTTTCCTCTGCCGCTCCCCCGGCGTCTGACGAAGGGCAAAGCCCTAAGTGAACTGCGTCCTAACTCTGTGTCAGAGTTCTGGGGTTACCATGTTCTTCTTCTTCTTAATTAATTATTAATTTAGTGGCACAGGGGATTAAACCTGGACCTCTGCACTGAGCTACATCTCCAGCCCTTTTGCATTTTTTATTCTGAGACACTAAAGGCCTCGCTAAATCCCTGAGTTGCTCAGGTTGGGCTCCAAGTTGTCATTCTCCTGCCTTGGCTTCCCAGAGTGCTGGGGTCACAGGTGTGCACCGCCCCACCCAGCTGGGAGCCACCATCTGCTTTGACAGTCAATATCGGCTGGGCCCAGGGCTGGGTACGTGTCAAGAGACAACTTCTTGGGGCTGCAGGTGAAGGAGACAGGCAGTGAGCTGTCACATGTGCGCGGTCAGAAGTGTGGGTGTGGAAAGACACTAACGGGGGCGCCAGGAAGGCCTCCCACACGGCCAGTCAGTCTGCGGCAGTGTGCAGAGGTGCGTCCCACAGAAGGAAGGACATCCGGGCTCGGGCTCCTGGGCCCCGGAGAAGGGTGCAGGCGAGCAGCTGCGGGAGCCCTGCTCGTGCAGGAGAGGACGGGGCTGGGGTGGTGGTGCCTGTGGGGGCCTGCGGCTCTGGCAGCGCATCTGGGGCTTCCCAGCTTCCTGAGGTCCCACATGCTTGGAGCAGTGTGGCCTGGGGTGGGCGCTAGAGGCTCTGCTGTCTGGAGGCAGCAGAGGAGCCACTGCAGACCTCCCTCCGCCCGAGCCTGGCTGGTGACACTTCTCCGGGAGCCGCCTGGGACGGCCACGAGGAACCTGCCTGCTTTGGCCGTTGGCCTCTCCAGGTTAGAGGGGCCCCAGGGACAGAGTCTCCCCCTGGACACGGGCAGCTGGGCAGGGGTCGGCACAGGTGGACACGTGGCGAGCACTCAGCGCACTGGCTCCCCTGCTGGGCCGCGGGAGGACGCTGCTCTAGCGGCCCACCGCCTCGCTGGCGGATCTGCACTTGCTGTTCCTTCTGCCTATCTCTCTTAAATAGCTTTAAAAACAGTATTCTTAGCTGAAGCGAGGCCGTAGCAAACATCTTTCCCGCCCACCTGCCTCCCATACACCGAATACTAACCATGTCGCTTCATCATGAGTGCCGCGTCGGCTCAGGAGCCTGCTCTGAACACACACCTGCCAGTGGCTGTTTTTCCGGCACTGGGGATTGAACCCAGGGCTTTCGCACTGACCTGTGTCTCAGCCGCTTTGTATATTTTATTTTTGAGACAGGATCTTGTGGAGGGGCTATGCTGCTTAAGCTGGGGTCAAACTAGAGTTCTTCCTGTCTCAGCTTCCCAGCTGCTCCTGGCTCTTTGGCCCCAGCCCCATGCTGGTGTGGAGAACTGCAGGAGTCCCAGAGGGCGGCCCTATCCCCTGCCCATATCCTGCGTCTTCTGTGGAAACACTCTCCTCAGTCCTCTCTTGACTTCTGCACCCTGGGCCTTTGTAGAGCAGAAGAAAACAACCCTGAGAAGCTGAAGCTGCTGCAGTGCTCTCCTTCACTTCCGGGCACTCTGCTGCTCGCTCTGCCTCCAGCAGCGGCTTCTCCTGGGCCTCGGGTTCTGGGCCACAGGGCTCCAGGAGGGAGGCTCTCAGGTTGTCCAGTAGCTCTCCCTCCTTCAACACGCTTACTGAGTTCCTCCCGTGGCCAGGACTGAGTCCAGACATCCGGTGACAGGCCTGCCCTGAGAGGGCTGCAGTCCAGCTGCGAGGCCAGCGCAGTGTGCACCCAGGGCCGGACCTGCCTCTGCGCGGAGTTGGGGTCGGGGTCTGATGCACAGCAGCTCACCCACACCCAAGTTGGCCAGGCTGTCGGGGGGCCCCGCAGAGGCCTGGGGAGGGGGACCGGGAGGTGGGTGGGGCTTCCTGACCCGTTCAGCTCGGGGAGGCTGTCACGCGCTGGCTTGAGGCCGGGCCCTGGCACAGCCCGGAGAGCCAGAGGGCCGCAGGGCAGCGTCGCCTCCCCCTGTCCCTCACTTCCGGGTGGGATAAGCACTGCCGACCACCCTACCAGAGCCAGGCGTCCCGGTGACCCGCCCCCGGGCGGCCTCGGCAGTCTGCAGTCCCCGCTGCTGTCTCCGCACCCCTGCCCCCTCCCCAGTGCCCCACTGAGGCGACTTCCTGGTGACTCCTAGCCCCTGGGGGGACTGCAGCTGGGCCGGAGCCTGCGGAGCAGATGCCTCTCCCTGGAGGGCAGGCCTTGTGCTTTGGCTGCAGCTCCCCAGGGCAGCGCTGTCCCTGCTCTGGAGGCCCGCGGGTCCCGGCAGCGCCCGGCACTACTGAGGTGCTGCTGACACTGGGTGAGGCAGGAGCCCGGAGGCTGGCACCCCAAGGCTCCTCCACACCGCCCTCTCCTCTGTGCCAGGCTCCTCTGCTGCCATCACATAATTCAGTCTGTACGCACCTCCCAAGGCCTGGCTGCCTGGACCTTCTTTGGACCCTCAGTCCTGCCCCTCCGTAATGTGGCCCCCTACCAGAGCCGCGAGGAGCCTGCTCTGAGGTGCTTATTGCGGAACCGGGTACCCTCCTGTTACAGTGTCCCAAGGATCACCTTACAATCCAAACGTGTCCAGTGTGATCCGGTCCAGATGTGTACAAGGCAGGAGCAGTCGCGGCCTCATAGTCGGGCAAGGACAAACGGAGGCTGGCGGGGCAGCAAGGTGAGCACCTCGGGGCACGCTGGAAGGCTGCGCCCCAGGGAGAAGCTCAGTCCACCCGGGAAGGGTCCTCCGCGCCTCCTGGATGCGATGCTCCCTGATAGGGGTGAGAGTCACTGGCCAGGGGGTGGCGTCCCCACTTCCCGAGCTGGCCTGGCTCCTGGGGCGGAGAAGAATCAGGCCAGACTGCTTCCCACTCTGCTCCAGGCCCATTCTCATTCCCCCAGCCTGCAGCCTGGGAGGAAGGTTGCTGGCAGGATTGGCTTCAGTAAGACCAGGCTCTGCCTCCCAGCCGGGCTCCCAGAACCATGGAAATCGGCACTTTGGGGATGACTGTGAAGCGAAGGGCTAATGCAGGGAGTTTCCGTGCCTGGGTCAGATCTCCTGAGCCCTGGCCACTCTGGCCTGGAGGACACCACAGAGAAGCCAAGCTTAGGCTCCAAGGGCCACTCCATGTGTCCGAATTTCCACCCTCTTCTTAGTGAAGGGATGAACTGGACCGATCAGCATGCCCTGAAGTCTGTTGGATCGCAGCTCCTGGAGGGCCCTCCGTGGACCGGGTGGCTTTGCCTCTCTCTTGGAGATCCATGACCCATTGTTGAAGGCCGTGTAACCTGGCATTGCCCAACTTCAGCAGATGATGAAACTTCCCCTTTCAGCATGCTAGCGGCCCGTGGAGCCCGGCTCCATAGCGGACTCCTCTGGAGTGCAGGCCGGCCATCTGGCTCGCTTTGGGCTCACCTTTTGCAAGCGTGTATGGCACCAGGTCTGCTGCCTGCAGTCCCGCTACGCTCATAGTGTCCTGGGGACATTCTGTGCAGCCGGCAGGATGGTACCAGCTCGTGGGACAAAACACTGGCTCAGCAGGTGGCCAGAACCAGGCCTGGCGCATGCGCCCTGAGACAGCACAGAGGAACTAGGGGACCTGGCCCCTCCCGGCCGCCGCTAGTCCCCATTCCAGGGCCTCGGTTATTTCTGCTCCCAAATTGACTGAGGAAGAAGGCTTTTCATTGCCACCTGCAGTTTATTTTAGGTGCAAACCCACATTTAAGAGTAAGCACGTCACTCCTGCTGCTGTAACAAGCCGGAACTCGTGCGTGCCTTGCAGAGGAGGGGAAAAGCATTGTCTGGAGCCGCACTGGTGGCTGAGGGCCACGCACAGGATCAGGGAGACAGCAGCTATGCCGGGCCTCTTAGCCATACTGGCCTCAGTTTCCTCATCTGCAGAGCGGGAATGATGATCCCTGTTCTACCTCTAGCTGCCCCTTTGAGGTGGAAACCATCAAAGAGCATGAAAGGGTTTGCAGCCTCCACAGAGCCAAGCAGTGGGCCCGTGTGACAGGGACATGACCTAAACGTCCAGCACTGGTGGGAGAGCAGGGGACAAGGACAGTTTAGACCAGGGGAGCAGGACAGGAGGCACGCAGGACCCAGGTCCTATGCCTCTTGCCACGTGAGCATCCACCTCATGGAGATGCTACAGTGCTGAAAGACATATTATTTTCATGTATCAGGGCCCAAGTGCAGCTATCTGCTCCTCCAGCAGGAACCGGGGCTCTGTCGCAGCCCAGAGGGACCCACGGGCCTCTTGAGTGGGGTGGACTGGTCTCAGCCAGCCCCTTGCCAGGGGGTCCTGAGCCTGACGCTGTTGCTTAGCCTGGCCCGTGGACTGTGGGTCACTCCTGCTGAATGCCACAGTCATGCACTTCCCAGGGCCGGGGGTGGACAGCAGCTCTGTATGGAGAGGCCAGAGGACTCAGCCGGAGCTCTGAAGCCCTGTAACCCCAGCCTCCCTCTGTGCCCTGGGCGTGACCCTCGTGAGCGGCACCCCAGCACAGCCCTGGGCCCGGCTTGCTGTCCTGCTTGCTGGCCCGCCCGGCCCAGGCCCCTGGCTGCTGACCAGGCTTGCGCCTGCCTGCAGTTGTAGCACCAGGCAGCACCTCCTCCCCTCTCATTCATGCTGCGGCTCATTCACTCCCCGCCAGGTCTGGCAGCTGCGCGGGGCCTCACTGGCTTGCGCTCCGCTCCTCTCGTGTGGCAGTGTATTTCTGGGCCGTGTGCGTGTGTGGCAGGGAGAGGGAGCGGGGAGGCGCTGCATCTCAGAGCGGGCTGCCCGTTCCTTCCAGCCTGGAGGTTCTGCGGCCACAGACCCGAAGCACAGGGTGGGGCCCAGGCTGGGGACTCGGCCTGTCCCAGGAGCCACCTTTCAGGGTAAAGCCACCTCTAGTGGAGGTATGGAGAAAGCGCCCCAGACGAAGTGGCAGGAAGTGACTGAGGGGCGGGAAGCCCCAGTCCCTCTGACGCCCACACTGGCTCTGTCAAGGGGCTTCGCAGCCTGTTGCATCTTTTTGGCAGTGGTTGCTGGGGAGTCAGCTGTACCCGCTTAGCTTCCCTGTGACGCTGTCTTGCAGTCTGACACCTGATTGATCCCGGAACATTCAGGATGTCCAGCAATGAGGCTGGGGACCCACGTCCACTGCCTGAGCCTCTCCTGGTTCCAGTTCAAACCTTTCCTCACTCAGACCCCAGGCTTTTCCCAAAGTTTTTGCCCCATTTTAACACAATACACACACACACACACACACACACACATGAGCACACGCACACATGCATACATGCATGCATGCACACACAAAGTAGCTATCTGCATCATCATGGAAAGGTCACTGAATTTACCAGAAGACCTGGGTTCAGACGCTACCACCCTCCAACAGCCAGCATCCAGCTTTGCAAGCCCAGACAGTGAAGGGAATGCCAGGAGCCTCTGTGACCGCTTGTACACAAGGGGAAGTAACCAGCGCCCTCCCGCTGTCCGATGGTCCTTAAGATGACAATTGCGAGCACAGGGCGCACTGTAAGGTGTGAAGCAGGCATTACTAAGCACTGTGTTATGGCCTGTTTCCACGGGGGTCTTGTTCTCCGCCTTGCTTAAGTGGGCAGTGGAAGGCAAGGCTCCGGCTCTGCCACCCCGGACCTGCTCCACCGTCCTCACACTGCCCAGAGATTTTCCCCACTGCCAGCTTCTCTTGTTCTGGAGCTAGAGGCTGGCCAGGCACACAGCGCAGCCAGACTGGCTCCAGCGCGGGCAGCCGCCTCGGGAACCTGGGGGTTAATGTGCATGCGTCAAAGTTACGTGGAGAGAAGCAGCCACAGCGCGGGTGGGTGGGGGTGCTGGTGAATGCAGACCTCCGTTTGACATCTTTACCAGAGCACTGGACTGGGGCAGTTTAAGGGCTCCAGGGAGGCGGACGTGCCCGGGAGGGAAGCCGCTGTCTGTGACCCACACCGAGGCCCAGGCTGGTGCAGGGCCCAGGCTCTTTACAGCTCTCCCTTTGCCCACTGTGTCCCAACCCTGCCACCACCCCGGCGTGGGGCAGAGCCCGGCTGCCTGCTGGACAGATGGGGTCAGGGCTGGGCCGGAAGGGGTGAGCCGAGAGAAGTGGAGAGCGCAGTGCTGACCCCTGCTCCCCCAGCCCAGAGGGCACCGGCTTCCTGCAGTGACACCCGGAGCACGGTCGGTGGCTGCCCAGACCCCTTTTGGCTACAGCTCACCCTTGAGACAGGGCAGTTGGGCTGGAATGAATGCCCAAGTCGCTCAGGAAGCGCTGCTGCTCAGCTGCTCTCGGGGCAGGAGGGCCTCTTGCTAGGGAAGGAAAGAAGTGAATTTGCCTTACCCAGGGATTCGGAGGAATCAGGAGCCCAAGAAGCAAGCTCCAGGTGCTGGGTCTCCGGCTCCTACAGGTCTGTGAGGATTAGCTGCTCCAGTGCTTAACAATAAGCCCGATTAAAGGGGAGGAGTGCAGGGGTTTTCTTCCCCAGGACTGTAACCAGGCAGCCTTAAAGGGAAGTAAGAGAAGCTCAGTGGCTTGCTTGGCTCCTTCGTCCCTCTGTGCTGCTCTCCCTCCCAGGGAGCTGAATCAGAGAAATGCTTGTTCCAGAGGAGCCCTTTGATGCCAAGAGGTGTACGTGTGTGCACGTGCATGCGCGTGCGTTGTATGTGTGTAACTGTGTTTGCATTGATGTGTGTGATGGAAAGAAAAAAAGAATGGAAAAAAATCGAAGTATAGGTTTCCCCCAGACCTGAATGGAGTGACACAGAAAGCCGAGAAACTTTCCCGGCTGGCCTTCCTCGGCTGGCTCCCCTAGCCACTCGGTTGCGAGACCGCAGGATGTCACTGCTGCTGGGTGTCCTCGGTGTCTCTTCCGCGGTGGACAGAGAAGCCCCAGGCCGGATGGCCCTGCTCAGTACCTCGGTGGGTCCCTTCCTCCAGAGGCACAGCCTTCCGGCCCGGCTCCCATCCTGCGTCGGTCCCAGCACACCAGGCTCCCGAGGCCATTCCCGCTCTGCGACCCTCTGCTGCCCCGTCCTCATCTCTGGGTCCTGCCCCAACCAGGCCCAGTGGTCTCCATCTCAGCTTCTCTAGAGTTGACACCAGTGTGCAGTGTCTATGTGCATCCACAAACAAGCCTGGGTGTGGTGTGGCCAATTTAAAGCCCCTTCTCGCTGTCCAGCACCGGATCAGAGACCCTGCATCTTGCCCGTGCTCGCTACGTCACTGTCTTCCAGGTCCACACAGCTAATCTGATTTTTAAGTGTGCCTTTCATTTTATATCATTTTACGCTTTTTGAATAAGTCACCATTCATATGGGTTGGCGTAAGAGCCCCGTGAGAAGGCATAGACCGAAGCGTGTCACCCTAGCCCACTCCTCATCTGTCTCTTGCCCTTGGCTTTGACCTCTACAGGTGGCCACTGTGCTTCGTTCCTCCTTCATCACCATGATATTCCCTTATGGAGGTGCAAACACATAAGAATGTTTGCACGGCGGCCTTTCTTACGTGAAGGTGGTGAGGAGATGCTGCCCATTATAGTTTCGTCTACAGTCTCCCTTCAGGCCTTCGTGTCTCTCCTGGGCACTGATCCCATGCAATAAGCTCCCCTTGGGGCCTGGGGACATGCTGCAGCTGGGTAGTTGAAGTGGCTCTGGAGAGGACTTTGAGGTTGGACTCCCACCTTTCATGGACGGGATGTCTCGCCATCTAGGTACCTAATTAACTGCCCTCAGTTTTCCTGTGTGCGGCATGGGATCGGTGCTGAACTCATTCCTACACTAGTTGGGTCAGTGAAACACAACGCAGTTGCTTAGAGCAGAGACGGGTGCATGGTGAGCACTCAGCGGACGGTAGCTGCGATTGCCCTCTCTGCTACGGTTTGTGTGTGTTGTTGTTTTTTTGGTACTGGGGATGGAACTCGGGACCTTGCGCTTTCGAGGCAGGCGCCGTGCTAGGTTTGAATATGTGTGTCTGTGGCAGCTATCTTGATGGCACGTCACCTTGATTGGCTGTGGAATCTGCCCTGGGGACTGGGAGCACTCTTCCAAGTGTCTGGCTGGGTCATGAGGCTGCTCCCTTGCCCCCTTCCCTCTGGCACTCTTCCCCTGCCCTGCTTGCTGCCTGCCATGAGCTAAGCAGCTTTGCTCCATGACACCCTTCTGCCATGAGTTTTCCTTGCAGTCCACTAACCATGGACTGAATTCCCCTAAAACATGAGCCAAATGAAACCTGTCCTCAAGTCGTGGGTGTCAGGCATTGTGTCCAGCAGCAACGACGAAGCTGACATTACAAGGCCACCACCCAAATTCACACACTGAAACAGAATCGCCAAAGTGATTTCGGTGTTGGGGGTGCTGAAGCTATGAGAGTGAGCCCCTCATGGCTGGCCTTTGCGGTCCCATGGGAGAGGCCTGGGAGCAGCCTTCTCCCTTCCACCGTGTGAGCATGGGAGGAAGTGTGTGAGCCTGAAGTGAGCGCACCAGGCACGGTAGGCCAGTGTTTGACCTTGGACTTCCAGCCTCCAAAGCTAAGCAGTGTATGTCTGTGGTCTCTAAGCTGCCCTGTTCACTGTCTTTTGTTAGAGCAGCCCAAACAGACCAAAGCCCTTGCCAGTTCAGCTTCCGCTCTTGCTAGAATTAGCTCAATAAAACATTGCTTTTACTTCCAACGTTGCCTAACAGGACAAATCCAAATCACTGGAGATACTCCACTGGCACAAGATTTCCCCAACCCCAACCCACTGGACTCTGGGCTGTGTAGCAATCGAGACACTGACCTCTAAAGGGCATTTGTTACAAAGTTCCCGAGCCCCGTTTATTCTGATTTGCCGGTGCAGAGTGCGCTTCCTGCCTCTGTCAGAGGAAAAACTACAGATTTAAAAAACCAAAGAAAACTCCACCTCACCCAGGAAGCTGTGATTTGGGATCGTCCCCAAACCTTTCATCTACAGCTCTCCTTGGGTGGATGGGTGG